>RJWM01019125.1:0-39617 GCA_004363535.1 Dasyprocta punctata | reverse complement strand
TTATAGGTGATCTGTTTCTTTTCTCAGTTCTATATGACTTACTTATCTGTATGTCAGATTCTTTTCCAGTGCTTGAAAAACTTTCTATTACTTCTGCAAATCGTTTTTTTATGCCATTTGTGCTGACTCCTTTTTCATTGATGATTATTCTTATATTATTTTTCTTTGTGTCACCTTGTAGCTGTGTTGAATTGCTATTTCCTGATATTTTGTTATTTTCAAAAGATCTTTCCTTTCATGATCGCTAGTCACAGTCCTGTCTCCAAGATCTGAAAGTCTGTCTTCAGTTTCATTCAAGTGGTTTTGCCAGCTTCCAATGGAATTTTTAATATCCTGGATATGTTTTAATCCATTTCATGAATTGTATTTCTTTTCTATATTAATCATTCATGGTTTTCATCCTCTTCCTATCATCATCTATTTATCTATGTCTATCTAGATTTACTGAGCAATTCCTTTGTAAATGTTGGCATTTCTTTTTTTTTTTTTGTCTGAGAGATTATTTCTGATCTGATTTCCTCTATAACCTCAAGGATTTGTTTCCTTACTTCAGTTACTATTGTTTCAGAAATGTCAAGTGTATGTCTTCTAATTTCTTCTATGTTGATGTCTCCTTGACTTGTTCTGTGTGTGCTGAAGGTCTGAGATTATATTTTGCTTTTTCGTCTTGTCATTTTCTATTTCAAAAAAAATTTTTTTATTTTGTTTTATGTGATTATCCTTGTCAGTTTTTATAGTAGATAGCTATATCACTAGTATCAAGGCCTCTCTAGGAAAAGTCTGTTCTTCAGGGATGTTTTCTGTGTGTAGGAAATTCTTGGTTTGTGTCTGTTCCAAGATCCTACCTTCTCAATTAAGAGTGAGATGTTGGTATCTCTTTGGCTCAGTCCCCACCTTTGGTGTAGGGCTGTTGTGAAGTTATTACCCCGGAGCTTCCCACTATTGTTACAGAAGAGAGAACAACTGATTACAACATATATGACATCCTAGCTAAAGTAGTAAAATTGCTAATAACAATAGCATCAAGCACAATTTAGAAACTGTCAAACAGTGGTACCTATTGATTTTGTACTTTAGACTGTAGAAGAAAAGTCAATAGTTACAGAACAAAACATCATAAACTAGGAGTTTGTATGCCAAGTGTTTCCCCTTGGTAGAGTGGTTTTACCCTGCAGTGGAGAAATTTAGGGAAGATAGTGTATAAAATCCAGATAACTAGGAAAGAAGTAGAAGCAAGCTAGAGGACAAACCATGGTCATGGTCTAGTTTGAGAAACTAGAGAAGGGGGTAGAAAAGAAAGAATGAAGGTCTATCCAAAGGATTATCTGAACTTGGTCTCTGGGTTTGGCAGATGGAATTAGTTTTCTGTGGTTGGAGTTCTCCCCAGCTGTTTAGAAAAGAGACAAAAGAAAGAAAGCTCTTGTTTGATCAATTTTTCATGCCTGTAGCTTGTAATAGAAGCAACTACTTTGAAAATAACAATACACAATGTCCTAACCATTGTTACTCTCCTACAATCTTATTTTGAAATTTGGTACAATTTTTATTGTTTTTTTTCTTTAAAATAAAAAAAAGAAGAAAGAAAGGAAGGAAGAAGAACAAAAAAAAAGAAAGAAAAAAAAGGTGGAGAAAAACAAAAAAGAAAATTGAGAGAAAAGGACCAGGTACTGAGTGCTGGCTTCTTCCTGCATTGGTTTCTGATCCTGCAGTCAATAAATTTGTGTTTTAATCTACCAAGATGTGTGGTAAGCAACAATAGGAAACTAGTAAGTGCTTCTATGCACCTACACTATTAGCATCAACTGAGTTAACTGTCCAACAAATCCATGCGATGGGAGATATACTTAGCTCCTTTTCACAGTTTTAAAGAGAGGGCAACTGAAGATTTAAGGTTAATTAGCTTACCCAAGAATTTGAATGAGATGTGACACACACAGATGCACATGCATATATATGTGTGTGTATATATATATATATATATATATGTATACATTTCTTGAGAAAGAATACAGTTCTTTAAAAATCAACCATTCTTTGCTTGCAGAATTTGTCTTCCTATGATGTAATTTTAAAAGTAATTCCTTATCTTTGTGTCTGTAGCCATGTGTAACATATTTAATTTGCATTTTCTCTGTGCCAGGAACTTCATATTTACTCTGCTGAAAACACAAAATTTAGTAAAAGGTTCTTACCATCAAGATGTTTATACATTAGTTAAGGGAGGCAAGCATGTAACGTCAAAAATATAAACCACGTTGTGACTGCTTTGAGAATGATATGCATAGGACAAGCTTGTGACAAAAAAGTAGAGTAGTAGTTGCCATTTCATTTCAGAAAATCAGGAAAGCTCTCTTAGGGGAATGAATAATTCTTGTGAATTTAAAAAAGGATCACGTATTTGTTAGTTTGAGAAAAGTTTTTTTGGGCAAAGGAATTTTCTAACAGTGAGTGGAACATTTTCTAGACAGAATATAGAGCAAAAGATACAGAAAAGTGTAGGATCAAGTAATTAAACATGGGTAGCACACAAAGAGCTAGTAAGAGAAAAGGCTGGCAAGCAGGTGGAAGCCAGATGTGAATGATAAGTCTTGCTAAAGTTTGGAACTTATCTTGTGGTGACTGAGAACTTTTGAAGAGCCTTAAATCAGGTGGAGTTTTATTAGAATAATCACAGTGGCAACCAGCAGGCTGATGTTTGAAATGGGTCAAACCAGGTGATGAAAGTCTATTGTGAGAAAAGAGTGAGGCCTTGCCCCAGGCAAAAGCAATAAGAACAAAAAAGCACTGAGATAGCTCTTCCAGAGGCAAAAATCATAAGGGCCTGAGGAAAAGGGTCAAAGGTCTCTAAAATTTCTGGTTTGAATGACTATAAGAAAAGGGGCTCCCATCTGCGGTAGGTGTGCTCCTTGTTAGTGCTGTTCATCACATATTGAAGTTCTTCCCTTCCATTCTATTGGGACACACGGAGGGGCTGCACTCCCTGGCCTTTTGAGTGGAGCCTTGTAACAAGTTCAATGTCATAAGCAAAACTAACAAGGGTTGCTTCTAGAGAGAGAGCACTTTATTGCTGTTATGAGCACTTCCAGAGCTCTGGCACTGTAGCCATGAAGATGGGGGTGGGTCCATTAACAGGGCCTCTGAAGGACCACAGTGCATACAGCCCCTACTTCTTGCAAAGGACTCACAGTTTTCATTAGAAATTAACCTTTGCAGTTTTTCAGCTACTAGTATTGGGGCATTGTTTGTTGTTATTGTTACACAGCAGAGTCTAGCCAAATGAATACAATAGACAATAGGGAATGAAGAATAGGTTCATAGGAGCTTATTTTTGTAATTATTGTTATGCACATGCTGAATATAAAATGCCTGTGAAAGTTAAAAGAGGAAAAAGCCCAAGTCTAGAGCAATCAAATGTCAGACTCTCAAACTGGTCCCTTCCTTGTGCTCCCAGAACACACACTGCTTACATGTAACACACGGACACTGGGTGGGATTATCTTTCTTCTTCAGGCCTCTGTCTCAAGTACTCAAGTACCGACATTAGAGCTGGCCTCAATAATTATTGGTTGACTATATGAATGATGAATGAAGTGTGAAAATGGATGGAGAAAGGTATTAGAGCAAAGCCAGAAGAGAGATTAGGACAGACTTCCTGACATTCAGCAGAAAGGTAAAGGAAGATGACTTGCAGGAAACTAAGGGCAACCAGAGAGGTAGCAGGGACTTCAGAAGTAATCACAAGAAGGCCAACCTGCAGAGCCTTTCATGGGGGAGAAGTCAACTTCAAGAAGATGAAATCTGGATGGCACGCCTGAGTGGAAAGCACTGCCAGTGCCAACTAACAATCAATAGGAGTGGCTGTGAACAAATACAGAGAGAGCAGTGGTTCCTTGTCTTAAAGTCTGATTCAAATACACAGGAATTTTGAACATGAGAAATTGGATAAAAACACTTCGGCAGCTTTAGTAAGAAAAAAATGTAGTAGCACAGAAAGAAGAGAAAGAGGGCAAGACCAGATTGTAGGGCAATGAGCAGATCTGGAGACAGGCCTGAGATCTCAGAATCTGAATTTCTCCCCAGCTCACAGATGACTCAGATGCAGCTGCCCATGGACCATGCTTTGTGGGCAAAGTTTTTGAACACAATTTCAAAAAGCCTGAAAGGTAATATAAAACTTCAGGATTGAAGAGTTAAAGGAAAAAAAAAATACTCTCATGTTTGAGAACCCTATTGATGAATTTGCACCAGAAAGCTGTAGTTACAAAAAGAATTTAAAGATTTAAATAAGTAATATGGATCCAAATCAGAAGAGCAGACAGATTCTTACTTTTGGGGCAGGGGGTAAGAATAAATAAGGACCTGGAAGGTTCTCCATGGAAAAATATATTCAAAATACAAGAGTACAAATACAGAAATTAAGATTCTTATAATTCCAAATTCTTGTGAAAGCCACAAGCTGCTATGATATTTGCTAAGAGAAAAGAAAAGTATTTAAATTCAGTGATCTCCAGCTCATGCAGCATTTCTGGAAAGAAAAGTCATTTTTGAAGAGAAATATTTCTTTTGAGTTCAAGAAAAATGAACTCTTTTCTATACTCTCTATACCATTAAAATGTTTCTTTTTTCTTCATTACAAAAATATAAAATTAATAAGCTACATGCAATTCTTTCATAGCATTAAAAAATTAGAAAAGTAACCTTAGGTCATTTTTACAAACTCATAGCTAAAAGAAGGATAGAAAGATTTAGTTTTCTATTCTATTCTAGTCTAGTCTAGTCTAGTCTAGTCTAATTTTTTGCAATACTGAGGACTGAATCCAGGAGTTTCGCACTAAGATGCATCCCCAACCCTTTTTCCTAAATCACCAAGTTGCCTAGGCTGGACTCAATCTTGAAATTCTCCTGCTTCAGTCTTCTAGAGTGTTAGTATTATAGGTATGCACCACCACACTTGGCTAAGAAAATTTATTTTAGATGCAGATAAATGAATGAGCCTTAGAAATTAAGTCTTTGACAGACTGGGAAAGTAAAAAGGAGCATTCTAATGAGACTTATGGATCATTACATTGGAATGAACAGTCATTTGAAAAAATCAGTTCAGACCTGTTGTAGTACTCCCTGTCACATACTCCACCCACTTCAATCCATTCTCCACCCAGATGCCAGAGGCACTGTTTAAAAATCCCAACGAACCAAGAAATCATTGCCAAGATCAACATCAAAAAGTTTCACTGCCTACTTGTTTTTTCTAGTTTTTAGACCTTAGTTTTCATCTTCAATTCATTTTAACTTAAATTTTATATATCAGAGTTGGATTTCATTCATCTGCACATAGACACCCAGTTTTCCCTAACACTAATTGTGAAAGGAAGGATCCTGTTCCCATTGTGTACTTTTGGCATTGTTGGTGAAAATCAGAGGACCAGGTAGTCCTGGGCCTTCTATTCTGTTCCACTGGTATAAATGTCCATTGTTCTTGTTTCTACTATGTGTGGTCTGCTGGGGTTCCATATGAATTTTAGGATTCTTTTATGTATTATTCTGAAAAATGCCACCAGGATTTGGTTAGATACTACATTGAATGTGTAGGCTACTTTTGGTAGTATGGACCTTTTAACAATATTAATTTGCCCAACCAAGGAACTCAGAGTGTCTTCCCATTTATTTGCACCTTCTATAATTTCTTTCACAAGTATTTGGTAGTTTTCTCTGCACAAGTCTCCAACCTCTTTGGTAAAGTTTACTTGTAATTATTTTATTCTTATTAATCATGCTATCTAATTAAAATGATTTCTTAGGTATGACACCAAAAGCATAGGCAAGAAAGGCAAAATAGAAAGGTGGGATTGCATCAGACTAGCAAGTTAATACACAGTAAAGGAAAAAAGAAAATGAAAAGGCAATGGAAAAATATTTCCAAATTATGTATCTGCTAAAGGGTTCACATGAAAAGTATGTAATGACAACTCAATAACAATAAAGTTACCTAATATTTAAAAAATGAGCTAAGTATGAAACAGACATTTTTCCAAAGAGGACACAGAAATGGCCACCATACAAAAGGAAAGTACTTGACATCACTAAGTATCTAGGAAATATAACTCAAAACCACAACGAGCTATTTCTTCATACCTGTTGGGGTGGCTATCAACGACAACACAACAACAAAGATTACAAAAGTTGAAAACAATATGGAGAAAATGTAACCCTTATATACCGTTGATGGCAATGTAAACTGATACAGCCGCTATGGAAAATAGGATAGAGGTTTTTCAAACTACTGATAATAGAATTACCCTTATGATCCACCAATTTCACATTGCAGTATATATCCTCAGGAATTGGAATCAGGTTCTCCTATCTATTTTGTGTTCATTACAACTTATTCACAATAGCTGAGAAGCTACTTAACCTTCCTAAAATAAGGGAATTCTGACATTTGTGAAAATTCTGATAAACCTGGAGGACTTTATGCCAAATGACATAAACCGGACTGTAGAAGAACAAATACTATATAATCCAAATCACATGAGGAATCTGAAATAGCCAAACTTACAGAAGCAGAGGTTAGAATGGTGGTGGCCAGGGTCTGAGAATAGGGAACACAGTTATATATAGTGAGCCCTCAATAGACACTGGTTTTTAAAAATAGTAGCATCAACATATAATTGCAAGTTTCTTTTAATTATTCCTCTTTGCATCAAAATAATCTTATTTTAAATGTTGCGTGATAATGCATATATTTATACTAGTTATATTTTACATTTACATATATTATTATAATACACACACATAAAATTTAGGGCAGGTGTCAATTTATTCTCTACTAAGTACTCTATGGTGCAAACTGACTCTTACAGTCACGTGTTGGCAGTACAAACTGTTAAGGCTGTAGCTCGTTTAAGAAATAAATTAGTCCCCTGCCCGGCCCGAGCAGCGCAGGCACCGATCAGGACTCAATATGGACTGCCTGACTTGGAGGAGAACGAAAAGGGCCCCTCGCGGGGCCCCCGCCCAGCCCGAGCGGCACCTGCGCGCAAGCTTGGAATCAGGGACAAGCACCCCGCCCCGCCCGGCCCCCCCCGCCCCCCGGAAACAACCTGCTGTTTCGGGGGTCTGGCTGGATTGATAGCAACTAAGGAACATCAACCAACTTTTGTCTTGCGGATTTGGCCAGGCCTCTGGTCAGCAACCCAAGCATCTCTTTACAGCAGGTAATGTAGCAAGTATGGGGGATTCTCTTCTGCCTTGTCTTTTATTATTAATAAAATACTTAAAAAAAATAGATACTACACTTGATCTTAGCCAAAAGGCCGAGAAGTGCTTAGAAATAGAAAAATTACTTTGGAAACAGCAAATTAAGCTTCTGTGTTACACTCACTTTTTAAAAATTGTCATTTTAAAATATATTACAATTAAGAATTTCAGAAAAAAAAAAAGAAATAAATTAGTTTCCTTCCTGGTGAGTGGCATGAGTAGCTCTGACTCCAGGAAGAGAAAGAACCATGCCTCCCGTGCACCTACCAGCCCGTTGGCTGAGAATCAAGAACCTTCCCCCTACCACCACCACCCTCTGTAAGCAACCTGCTGGTTCAGAGGACCGGCTAAGTTGATAGCAACTAAGGCACATAAAGCAACTAAATGCTTTCATTGTTTGGTTGATTTTGTGGGCCTGGGGCTGGCAGTCTGAGCATCTCTTGAGAGGATGACAGTATGCAATGTGGCAAATATGGGGGATTCCTTTCTATCTTATCTTGGAGGCCCAATATTGTTCTTACTGTTTTGCTTTATTCTGATTAATTGTTTTGTTTTATTCAATATACTGTTTTGATTGGTTTTATTCTATTTTGTTTTTGGTTTGATTTTACTATACCTGATGGAATGGTGAACTATTGTGAAGATAACAAGATATACTATAGTAGCTATTGTTTTTCTAGTATCCTGCTTTGAAGTTCTGTACCAGTTCTACTGCTTTGTTTTGATTGACTTTGTTCTGTCATGTTTTATTGGGTTTTACTATCTTCAAAATAAAATTAACTAAAAAAATCTTAAAAAAAAAAAAAAGAAAGAAGTTAGTCTCTGACTATAAGTCTCAGGCCTAAGAATAAAAGCCATGTAAAACTTGTCATCATATTGCATATCCAAGTCACTTGTATTTCTTCCTAGCTACTTTATGAGCAATTAGAATGTATTATTTGTGGGAGGATAGAATTATGGTTTATAGGATTACAGGATTACTATGACTACTATGGGATTACTATGACAATTTAGATATTATAAAATAATTATCTGAAAATAACCATTCATAAGCAAATACATACAAATTGTTCACCTTCATAATGACCTTTATAATTTACAAAAAACTTTCACAAATAAAATTGCACTTGACTTTCACGACAACTCTTTGAAGTGAAAAATGATTGTTTCTCATCCCACAGAGAAGGTAAAATACGTAAAGTCAAATGGCCAATAAATGAAAGACTAAGATGGTAACCCTAGACCTTCCAATATCAAATTACATGTTCCTCCTTCTGTATCATACAGCTCATTTCTATTATACTGTCACCGAAGAAATTAAATCCCAGGTGTAAATGGACTTTCTTACTTTGTAATTTATCTTTCAACTTCTTTCAAAACCTGAATGCTTATTTTGAAGTCCAAGTCTTTGTAGCCAAGTTGTAAGTTGAGAAACAACTCAAGTCCCTGCCAAGTTCAGAAATATGAAGCTAAACTACACCTCTGCAGCCCCAGGTGAGAGGAGTGGGTGAGGCATCGTATGCTGCTCTCTTCTCAGGAGTTATTCAAGATGGTCAACCCTCATCTTCAGAAACCTGCCTACAATCTTGGCTTTATGCACAAGAGAAGCCCAAACAGACAAAACTAGAGACACACTGCACATCTGTGTTTGTTAGCAGAAGAGTTTTTTTGTAATCTTCCTTAATCAATAATCCTCTCATTATTATCTCTCAACTTCTTCAAGCTAGAGCTCCCACTGTTACTTATACACAATCAGCATCACAGGATTCTTTTATGGGCCCCACAGGCACAGAAATAACACAAAACTTTGGGAGACCACAGAGTTATGAATTTCAGATGAACAGAACATTTTTAAAAGTAAGCAAAATTTAACGAGGTTCTTTAAACAAAGATATAAAACAGTTGTTTTGCTCACTATGACAATAAACATCTCAGTTATAAAATAGGAAATGTTTATTCAGGCAGATATTATTTCAGTGTGGCTATATTAAATCACTGGTGCAGAACTTATAAAAAGAATGCCTTTGAAAATGTATGGAGACACTTGTACTTTTTAAACTTTTACCACATATAAACAAAATAGCATTGAGGATTGCTTACAAATTAGTAGTCACCCTAATCTCACACATAAGCAATATAAAAATCCATTCTTGGTATATATCCAAGAAAATGAAAATGTAATTCCACACAAAAATTTATACATGAACTTCATAGACATATAATGAATAATTAACAATAAGCAAAAGAAGACAACACTAATGCCCATCAGTAATATTTCTATACAATCAAATATTATTCAGCCATGAAAAAGAAGGAAATATTGATATACACTATAACTTGGATGAACCTTAAGAACATTATTCTAAGTAAAGGAAGCCAGTCATAAAAGACCACAGATGGTCATACACAATGTCTAGCATAGGACAATCTATAGAGACAAAAAATAGTTTATGGTTGTTTAAAGCTGGGGTAAAGAGACAGGAACAAAGACAGTGGTAGCTAAAGGATATAGGATTTCCTTCTGAGGTGATGAAAATGTTCTAAGACTGACTGTGGTAATGATTACACTTATCTGTAAGTTCATACTAGAGGTCACTGAATCACATACCTTAAGTGGTGGAATTGTATAGCATAAAAATTAAATCTCAATAAAGCAGTAAAAATTGTCTTTTAAAATTTAATAACTAAAAATTATTAAACCATTATTTTAATACCATTCCCCCTTCTTCCCTCTGATTTAAATCATTATTTTAAAGTCATTCTCCTCTCTGCCTTCTGACTTAAACCATTATTTCAACACCATTTCCCGCTCTGCCCTCTGACTAAGAAGCTTCTAAGCACTGAGGAACTTAAAACTATGTTTTAAATTCGTATTTGTGTGAAACCTTGAGAATGAAAGGAAATACTCTTAGTGTTTGTCAAACACTGGACAGTGTACCATGAGAAACTAAACACTGCAAAATGACAGTGCTATGACTAAGGAAACTGCTATTAGTCAGATCTTTCCAGAGATGGTTAACTATAAACTCTGAACAAGATTCCAACCAACAAGCAACTACCGAGAGGCACCAAAAGGGAAGACAAGCCCTGCAGCTGAGGCACCTTTTCTGTCCTGGGCTATTGGTCACTCTCTGATCTCTGATGTGTCTCACCTTCGCTGGCATCCATGAAACCCCAAATTCCCAGATCCTTTTCCTTCTTCTCTGACCATTCTTCCTATATATCCTGCTCCCTCTTCTTTCTGTGTCTACCAACAAACCCTAGCATCTTCCATTGCTTTGCTCTTAGCTCTTAATCAATACACTTCAACAGTTTAAGGACTCCCGCTGCTTCAGTTACCACTGAGACTCCCATGTCCTCAACTGCAGTCAGAGCTCCTGTCTCAGCTTTTTTCGGATGCCACTCGCTCTAAATCTCACAGAGGACTGGGAGTTAAATTCTAAGATCAACACATTAACCAACACATATCATCTCAGTTTCTCTTTGAATTCCCTTACAAAGGGAACATGTTGAAGTTAGTGTCTTAGCCCAGTCTGGACTGTTGAATTGTTCAAGATAAATGCACCTACAGTATGCGTCCACAGCACCACTAACTTTGCAAACCAAAACGCCATTGCACCCTCCATCAGCCTGCGCCAGACTCTGCCCTCGTTACTCTGCCACCATTCACAGGTGCCACCAGAATCACCTGGCTACTGAAGCCTGAAATCCAGGAGTCATTGTTGATTTTTTTCTCCTCTTCCTCACCAAAATACAATCCGTATGATTTCTACTGATGCAATGCCTTATTTCAAATTTTCATCACCTTTCATTTAGCCATGGTACCAAACTTGTCTCCCTGCCTTTCTTTATTGTTACCTCCCATTCAGTACCTAGTTGTATTGTTTTTTGCACATGCAAATATGATCACATTTCTCATCTCTTGGAAAGATCTTCCAGTGGTATTCTACCACCCATAGCAGTGATTTTTCAAGCACTTTTTTGCAGCAAATGAATGCAGTCCTCCCTCCATACTCATAGATTCAACCAAACACACATGGAAAGCATTGAGGGCAAAAAAAAATTACATCTCTACTGAACATGTACTAACTTTATTTTTTATTATGTCCTAAATAATATAACAACTATTTATATGCCATTTACCTTGTATTAGGCATTACAAGGAATCTAGAGAGGATTTTGAGAGGATGTGCATAGGTTACACGCAAATACTGTATCATTTTATGTCACAGACTTTAGCATCTGCGGATTTCGTTGTCCAGGGCAGGTCTTAGAACCCATCCCCCATGTACATAGAGGGATAGCTGCATTATGTTCAAAATATCATGTAAAATCCTAATATCCACAATAAATAGAAACTTTATTTTACTGTGATTAACTTAATTTATAAGTTTTAAATGTATAGAAACCAATAAATGAGAATATAATAGGTAGTTATGATAAAATAAAAAGTCCAAAATTATTAGCAATAGAATTAGATAAGCATCCTTTTGTTACTTAAATATCTTACTGACTGCATGCATCTAAAGAATCCTGATTCATATCACTAGGTAGCCACCAATGGTAATTATTATTTCTTTGCAGGAGTTCACCTTTTAATCTTAGACTATTGTTCATTTAAAAGAGACTGTAAGATGCATATTCAAATAAATTAGCCTGTCACATATATTATATGGTTGCTGATTTTTGCCTGATTAAACTTTGGTATAAAACATTTAGAATGTGTCTTTAAATCTATTTTTAAAACTGAAAGTTAAAGCAAACATTAGTCAATCCTTGAGCCTGCTTTTCAAAACCTTGGTTCCATGAGACAGAATCTGAAAACCATTGAAAGACAGTTGATAAAGCCCAAACTTCTTACTGTGATGTTCAAGATTTCAAGTTACTTGGACTTCACCAACAAGCTGCATGTTCCCACAGCTGCCAAATTTTTACCCAGTTGCCTAAGTCCATCTCCTTCTATCACGTAGTTTTGTTTTGTACTTGACATTTTTTCTACCAAATGTAACCCCAAACTACTGCCTCCTGACAGCATATCTGTCAGCTTAATAACAAAGGTTAAAGTGGTAACTGCTCACAAAGGCTTATCTGACTTCCTCCAAAGCACCTTTGTACACCTCTATCTTCATTTTATGTCACCTTGCATGATAATCTTTTCTTCCTCTCAATTGTGAGCAACTGAAGACTAGTTTTTATTATTAGATTTATTAACACATTTATTGTACAAGGTAATGAGCTTCATTACAAAAGCCACTTCTACATGCATATATTGTGCTTTGATCATATCCACCCTCTTTTCTGCCCTCTTACCTACCTTTCACTTTCTTCTACCCGGTTTCCTTTCCCTTCACTAACACATGCTCTTGTCTTAGTTGATCCTTTTTAAATTCCCACATATGAGAGAAAACATGTAATACTTGTCTTTCTATACCTGGCTTATTTCATTTAACATGATCTCCATCCATTGTCCTGAAAATGACATGATTTCATTCTTCTTTACTGGTGAATAACACTCCAGTATGTGTGTGTGTGTGTATGTATGTATGTGTGTGTGTGTTTTCTTTATCCACTCCTGTGTTGATGGGCACCTAGCCTGATTCCACATCTTGGCTATTGTGAACAGTGCTGCAAGAAGCAGGTATACAGTGTCTCTTTTGTATGTTGACCTCACTTCCTTTGAATAGATATCCAGGAAGAATATTACTGGATTACATGGTAGTAGTATTTTGAGTTTTTTGAAGAACTTTCATGCTATTTTCCGTACTGATTTACATTTTCATCAAAAATATATGAGGGTTCCTTTTTCTCCACATCTTCACCAACATTTATTATATTTTGTTTCTGGTAATAGTCCTTCTGACTGGGATGAGATGAAATATCTTTGTGGTTTCTATTTGTATTTCCCTGATGGCTAGAGATATTTAGCATTTTTCATAAATTTATTGACCATTCAAATAAGAAGGACTAATTTAACTGTCTTTGAGTTTGCATGGACTTTCAAAGTGCCTATAATCTAGTAATAACTACTTAATTGACTTTAATTAATTAATATTAATAACAATCTCCAGCAGAGTGATTACACTGACTGAAATAGCATATTTGCCTAAGACAGTTCACAGTTAATCCTCTTATTAGACACTTTAGGTCAACTCAGTAGTATGTAGCAATGACCATTATAAGCCATGCTAATTTTAATTTTGACTTCATGTTCTTAAATAATGTTACCTACCAACAAAAGAAAGCAAGATCACCAGCAGAACAACGAGAGCACAGATGCATGGAATCAGGACCAGCAACAGGAAGCGGAGAAGATTAACAGTCGCCAGCTTCTGAGAACAGCCATCGCCCACGTTATTGTCATCAACTCCCAAGACCTAAAGTTAGAGAAGAAAATGAAACATGGTTTTAATATTACAAAGCAATCCAACTCATGGTACAAATGTTAGATTACAGCTATCTATTCAGAGCAGCCTCCTTCCTATGAGATTTTACTGCTTGTACTTGAGGGCATGAAATAAGAATAGTCAGCAAATCACACTAATAAACAAAGGAACAGGTCTTCCATTGCTGAAACATCTTTCCATAGTAGACAAACCTTTAATTGTATTCCAGCCTGATTTTTTAACTTATTTACTGGTTTGGCACTATTCCAAAGAGCTATTAATCACCATGGCGAAAACTCACCCTAACCCAGAGCTATAAGCAAAAACTGGCTAGTATAAAAATAAAATACTGGTGAGTAAGTAAAGAACAGACATTACCCACACATCATTCTTATTTGTCTCATTAGTTCTAACCCAAATTGGCACGAATCTGGATACAATAAGTTTTCAGTCATTAATAATTCATCAAGATTAACTGTTCCTTAGACCATGTACTTAGTGACAATGAAAGACTGTTTGCAGTTAAACACTAACCACTCTGAGGACACGCGCAGCAGTCCGCACTGTCCCCAGGCCCCTCCACTGTGAGCGGATCATGTGGCAACACAGGATTGTTCAGATAAATTTACCATCATCAGATGCTTTAAACTGTGTTTAGTTCAATCTATTGCCAGAAACAATGTCTGGGAATGTATTTATTGAAAACATCCAGCAGAAGCCAGTGACTTTTTTCAACAAAGTCTGAGATGACTCTAAAAGTGTTTTGAGTCACTGTATACTACTCCTTTGGTCCCCTTGATTAGAACATTTCCTGTGATTCTCTCTTCAACTTCTGCCTCTGCATTTTTTCTTGTTTCGGTGCTTGAACTATAACTTCTATGCAAGTATCTTCTGAACTTCTCCTGATTCTGAAACTCCTCTCAAGTTACACCACATTTTTCCAGTGTCTTGTGCTTAGCAGCTCCTTTTCTCAATATATCTAAAGCCAAAGCTAATCTTCTCTTTCCATACCTCCAAACTAGTTCTCTCCTGACCTCCGTGCTGTATTCAGACACTTCACTGTTCCGGCAATCCAGAGACTCCCAACTTCATCATCAGCCCATGCCATACCTTACAGCATTTTGCTAGTTCTCCCTCTGAAGTCAGTATGGCCTTTGACACTAGGACTCAAAATCAAGTACGTGTTCTGACAACATTAGGACTTCCTGACAAGTCTCCGATCGTTTCCCACAGAAATGCGAAGGCAGCATTAAGAGTTTCTTCTGAGTTACAAGACACATGTGATACCTGCATTCTGCTTTATTTTACCTCCATCAGAATCAATTCTTGTTCAGTGAAACATATTGTAAGCTGTGTCCATTACACACAATGTATGAAATAACATCTTCTGTAATTTTAAGACTTCTCCACCAAAAAAACATTATTTGAAAGAACTTAAGGTGCTAGCTTGCATGGGGTTTATTTTCCTAGGTCCATGTCTTTACTGACTCATTTCCTCTGTACCAGAGGTTTAAGTAACCAGCCATTGTGAGATCATTAATAGTTAATTTACAAGTGATCTTCAAGAGCACGTAGCACTGGCACAATATGATATGGGATAGCACATTGACTACAACACCAGCACTGGATGGGTGATACTCTTTCGGGCTTGTAGAAAACATGTATTGGTAAAAACAGGGACAATTATGGGCCTACAGGCCAAGGGCAGAGAATGTGGTAAAATCAACTCCATTCACTCACAACTTCATTCACTCAACAACTGAATGCTTAATAACTATAATAACTATAGTGATGCACATAACAATGATTTCAAACCAACTATCCCTTTAAAGCTCACAGTCTTAACAGAGAGACAAGAAACCTGCGTAAATAACTGTATTTCAAGGTAGCAAATAATAAACATAAGACTCATAGCTAAAGCACTACAGGAATTCAAAAGAGGAATATGATTTCATGCTGAATGATCAGATAAGACATCAAAGAGAAAAAAACACTTGAATCAGCCATAATTCTGACAAAAGTAACCTTGTTAGTTGCAAAACAAGTTTAAAATTCACCCAGAGATGTAAGGAATTGTGAACTTCCTTGCATTCCTACATAATAGAAGAAATTTCCTTATTAAAGTGCTCCCAGAAGAATTGCAGGGATAATCTTCATGGGTGGCAATGGTCCTTTCTATCTGAAATCCTGTAGCGAAGCACAGCCCATCTTGTGTCCATAAAAACAAGAGTCAGTGGAGGAAGTGCTAGGGTGTCACGTGAATATCTCATTTATATCAAAAAGCACCTCACCTCCAGAAACCAGGCTCATGATTAGTCCATGTATTTTCTCTAATGACTGGGGAACAAGCTGTTTTTTTAAAGGGAGAAGAGGAAGAAATACTCAGAAGAAATTCAATATTCCAGCATCCTCTCCCTACTTGCAAAACTTTCTTCTTGCACTCATAACCACTGGAGACTGTTGCCACAAATGGTGCTTTATTGGTCCTTTGAGGCTTCTGCGAACACAACAAGCTATACAGGCAGAGTTTACCATCCAGCAAAAAATGCCAGATGAAACAAACTAATAGCACAGTCCTGATCTCTGTTTTAGTGAAGTCTGAGCAATCCTGTCTCCAGACATCCTTCTTCCCAAATCTACTGTCCACAGTCTTGAAACTAAACTGACCAGAAGCACAGCATCTAATCAGATCTGCAAATATCACAGTGCAAGTCATTCTTACATTTGGCTAATTTTGCTGGCAAAATTTGCTACTTTTCTGGAAAGAGTTATATTTATTTTGAAACCTATCACGTTCATTTATGTAACATATAATAACGCCATCTACCCAACCAGGTTATTGTCTTAACTCGATTTAGTACTACTAGGAGGCCCTCTCATTTCTGTCTTCTATATTCTTCACTCTATTATGTTTGCCTCTTAGCTTGCTGATTCAACTAATTTCGTCACAGTCATTCTCTGACTCTAGGGATTTGCTACTCACTGACCCCTCTAATCTTCTTTCAGTCTATCAACTTTTTCATTTCCCTGGATATTTACTTTAGGCCTTTTGAAACTTCATTTCAGTGACATTGCAGCTACGTCTCTGAACCTCCTCACGCCTCTAAACGTTTCTCTCCTCCATCTTTCATCTGGTAAAAGTCAACACTAGGTCAATCTACTAGAACAATTTACTCTCTGTATCTACCATTGGAGAATTGAATATGACTAACAAAACTAGGATTATGTAATTGCTGATTTAAAACTTTTCCCTTTTTCAAACTTTCTTCTGCTCTTACTCTCAGAATAGGACTCACCTCAATTCTTACTTTAAAACTGACAAATGGAGATTGATTCACCTTCCTAAAGCTGAACCCAGCCTTGCTCCCTGCTGTACCCTTCTCTGTGACACCTTACTTGCAAACTCAGACTCCTCCCTTTTCAGGAGTCTTATTTTCTCCTAATCATATATCTAGTCTCTTTCTTTCTCTCCCTTTCCTCATTTTCTTTTTCCCTTTCTCTTTCATCCATTCTTTCCTCCTTCTCATAACATTACCATCAGCTTTTTATCAAGCTTAACAGTTTAAGTCTCTGGTTATTTTTAATCCATCGTCAAGCCAATACCCACTTCAGCTAGTGCTCCCTCTCCTTTCCCATCCAAAATGCACTAAGGGTTGTTGATATCTATTGTCCAAATTATATCATGACCAGTATATCATGACCAGTAGGATTTCTCACCTACTTTTGTCACTTCACCAAGAGAACTTTTGCCATGGTCACCAATGACTTCCTTGTTGCTATATCCAAATGACATTTTCAACCTTCATTGTAATGACATCTTGGTATCATATGAGAGGTCAGATTCTCAGGTAGCCACTTCTCCCTTCAAGCACTATCTTCTTTTGGCTTCTTGGGTTTTTTGTCCATTGTCTATAACAATGGGGATTAACCTCTATTGCATAAATGAGTGAGTTAAATCACCTAACCAAAAACTACTTTGTACTTAATTGTACACATAACTTCTTCTTTTAAGGATGAGTCTCTTAAAGTTAATATTGTTGTATCATCCAAAACTCCTTGGAGAAGAAAATGTATTTGGCAAAAGAATTTTTTAAACCAGCATCACAATATTATAGCTAGGTGAGATAGTTCAATATAGAAAATATCACACTTTAATTATTTTATGGAAATATACTAGGACTATTAATACAAATTCCACACACACTTCTTACTATGAACTTTGAAGTTAATTAGGAAAACTTGTTGTACAAAATACATTGTAGTGGATTTTACTATGAACAAAAATTTTGAAATAACATCTCTGTTAAGGCTATGAGAGGAATGACCTTATCGCTCTTTTAGCCTCATGGATTAGACATCCTCAGATATTTTTGGTTCATACCACTTTCAGTATCTTCATAATTTTTTCATAGTGACTATAAGCTAAAAGAAAAGTCTAACAGTTTCATGTACTTAAGTAGTTTGGTCCAACAGGTTTATAAGCATTTATGTCCTAAAATGTTAGTAGTCAATTTCTAGAAATACTACTCATAAATTGAAACAAAAATATTTTCACATCAATCTTAAATACCACAATTGCATACTAATTGGATGGGTGCACCTGTTAGGTACCACACAATTCCTCAGTCCTTGGACTCAAACAGCACACCCCCACCTCACATCATCTGCTCCATATGGACATTTTAAATGGTATTTTTTTTTCACTACAACCCCCAAGATCCCAGCTTTGTGAAGCCAGAACAACATCAAAAGGAATATAGCATGAACTAGCCTTAAAACTGTGAACCACCTCAAGCTATTATCATTGGATAACTAAGAAATGTAAATTATCACTGCATTTTTTTCCTTGAAATTTAAAAATATCTGTCAGTGTCCCATGAATCTCTCCAGCCACTCATGGTACAGCAACACACAATTTGGAAAGTCCTTTATTACTTATTTCTCCCATTCCCATCCCTGTAAGTCCAAATCTTTAAAGATAATATTTCAGTTCATTCAGAAAGCCTTCCATGATCACCCAGATAGAAGTAATTTCGCTTTACTTCATCTAAATTTCTGGCATGTGGCAGAGATGACCTGGCCCCAGTATCTATTCTCTCCTTTGATCTTGGAAACAAAACGTAAATTTTGGCTAGGACAAATTTTAACAAATACCTGGAATAATACATTTTCCAACCTCCCTTGCAGCCATGTGAGACTACGTGGATGACTTCTCGATCCTGGGATGAAATTAGAAGGAAAAAGTGTAACTTTCAGAAAGAGATACCATGGGGAGAGAATTGTCCTTCTATTCATTTTCCTCTTCCCTAAAAGCTGGAATAGGACAAACGGTAATAACATTTCTGTGGACCAAGCATTTCGCTAAATATTTTGCATATTGGAAATGCTCTTAAATCTCACAATAACTCTGTTAGGTGGGTGCTATTATTATAACCAATTACAGAGGAGGATTTTGAGGTTCTTTGTAAATGATGAAATAACGATCATTCAAGGTAATAAACAAAAAAGGTAGACTCTAAAGCCCTGTTCAGTTTTTCGCTTTTCTAAAAACCTGTACATGCCTAGGGATACCATAACTTCATCCTGAAATACGCTCTTCAGCTTCTAACTTTATCTCTATGAAGGTAGACTAAGCTCTTGCTAACTCAATCACAATGCCCCAAAGCTTATAAGGCTCCATGCCTTATACCTTCCAATAAGAGTCTGAAGACCACCCACTCTTCTGTGTGTCTGTCCTTTGAAGGGAGGAAAGGGACTTTATCCTGAGCCTCTATGATTCTGTGCATCCTCTCAGACTAGACATAGAATAATGAGGGACTAAAAACTTACAAAACCTGCACTAGAATAGGTATTTTGGAAATGGCCTCTCTAGGATATCTTTCAATTTCTTTCTAGATTCCATATTTTAAATTAATCTTTTAAAAACCTCTTAGGCTAATTCTCTAATAAAATCTAATTACCTAAAACATTTACTCACAGGACTATTCTATTCTCTATTATGTAAAGAAAAGCATCATAAGAAAATGAGCAATTTATCAAGAATTAAATTTAAAACTTACCAAGTAATGACTTGGAAATTTTGGACATGAAATCTTTGGCAATTCCTGTTGTTTAAAATATTTTGCTCTGAGAATGGCATGTAAAACCTAACCCCAACTGTCAACTTTCAATGATATGGATATCAGTCTGCTTAGTAAAATAGTCTAAGAAATGTCATTTCAATGGTAAAGATTTAGGTAAAGAGAGGTTTAAGTTCATATAAATAAGTCAAAAACCTAATTTAAAAACAAACAACAAAAAAACCCCATTCCACGGTTTTACTAAACATAGGCTACCCTTGGTCTACAATGCCTCTGAAAATGATGATATTCACCCAGAGGTACTCCCTACAAAAAAACTAACATCAGCTTGCAATTTCTAAAAGGATAGCATCAGAAATAGAGATTTATTGATACTTTTATTTCAAATAGGATTTGTTTAAATTACCATCCAAAATCAGGTAAACTTCAGGCAGCAAACAAATGGTTTCTGATTAGCCGATTATTTTGAAATATGAATGCTAATTCTACTTGCATAATGTGTCATTATACTATAAATACTGTTAGATACCAAAATCATTATTTTATTAAATACAATTATAAATTCATGTAGACTTAGTTAATGTAGGATACTTAGTCAACACAGTCTGAAAGTTTTAGGTACATAAATGTTACTAGCCTATTGTAATCTTAATTCATATGCTCACCTGGTAAATTTACTGAAAATTATTTATTGCTTTAAAGTTCATCAAGTCACAAAGCCAAATGAATTGGAAGATGGGGTTATATGCAAAGTTATGGCACAACTTAATGACCATCTCTCCTCAACCACAAAAGAAATCGCCTGCAATATTAAAACAATTAAAAAGGAAAACTCATCCAAAAGCAGCAGTATATGTTGGTCAGAGACAAATTTATTACCTTAGTTCTTTAGGTAGGAAAACAAACTGCAAATGCATTCACACTCTGCTTGTTCAGCAGAACAAGGAGTAGCCTTGCAAAGGTATTGAAGTTACTTCTACTGTTATGGCCCAATAGGACCCAGAAACTCCTCTGAAACTCTGTAGGGATGCTGCATTGTTATACGTTAGTATATTGTAATATTAACGTCTGCCTTTACAAGAGGCAGACACTGAGATTCCACTTGTTGCTGGATACTTGGGTAGGAACACTCTCCTGAAAACCATCATTTCAAAATGTGATCTGAATTGTTTTTTCAGAACTAAAGGAGGAGTTTTTCTAACTCATCTCTACTGTGTCCACCAAGAACAAATAAGTCCATTATTATCCCTCATTTAAAATGAAAAATTGCCAGTACTAGGTGATTTCCATTCTGTAGGAACTTAGGCACTTCCAAAATCAGGCATCTGCCAATCCTCCATAACATTAGTTCTCAATTCTAGCAATAAACAAACTGCCTTCTAAACTATCCATTAGTGAATGATGCCAAACCCAAATGTCTTTGTTGTGATATTTGTTTTTAATGTCCCAAGAGGCATGAAGAACAAGCATCTGGTTTTCAGTAACTCTTTTCATCCTATTTTCTGGCATTTAATTGAACCTTTTGAAGTTCAAATAACTCATGCCCTCTCTCAAAATGAAATTACTTAGTTCACACCCGAGCACTTGGTTCTGCAAGACAACTCTGCCCACAGTTTCTCCTTTGAAAATGAACACAATAACAACAACACCAGATAATCTTCTGCCAAGTTTCACAAACATCCCAGAATGAGTGCTCAGTATGGAGACTGAACACTGACACAATATTTACCCCATAGAGACACTACATAGATAATGATCCGGTAAGCAGGTAGTGTTTCGTGTTTGTGTTTTTGTCTTGAGGGTGGCACTGTTCAGCAGAAGTCCGAAATATGAGACAGTAGAGGGATATTTTTCAGAGACATTTATATAGTTTTTCCTCTACCACTTATAAAGTCTTATAAAGTCATCCTTCATCAAAATTACTGTATATTCCCATATCTGCAAATAAGGGACTAAAAAAACAAAAGTCTTATTTCTACCACAAATATGCCAAGCATGAAGTGAAATTAATCTACCAAAAGAAAAGTGGAAAAAAACTCAGCAAGTATTGTTTCTACAAGTTCAGAAAGTTCTCAGAATCCTGACTTCTCTCTAACATATGACTTGGAGTTTTCTCCATCTATTTCTCTGGAAGAAAATTGTCACTATCTTTATTCTAGCGAGGAGATGTGCTCAGAGGCAACAGAAGAATCTTTCAACCTTAGAATAAACCCTGTTTTCTTCAGAGCAAGGTGGGAGGATCATATTTTTGTAATACTTGCAGAAGATCATCTTAGAAAGAAACTGTAGGCTCTTCCTTACCTTGACAAGGGAGAAAAACAGAATCCTGCCTCTTTTTTTTGAGATGACTTTGCCCTCAATCTAAAATATGTCAGTGTTATCATTTCATGGAAAACACAAACCTTAAAGTTTCCTTTAAAGGCAAATACAATTATCAGAACTCTTTCTACCTATATTGGAGAGTCTTAAAGGTCATTTTTTAAGTATATATTTTTTGAAACAATGGAGGCTGTGGAAGAAAAAAGAGAGGCAGGGTGATACAAGCCTTGGGAAATTAAATATTTGCTCTTTATTAATAAAAATATTTTAAATTTCACACCCTGATTATACTACTTTTCTTAGGAAGTTATGGTAAAATCCAAAGGATTTTGGATTCTAATAGATGGGAGTCTAATATATTGCAAACTCCAAATCTATGTCTCATGTAGCCATAAGGAGGCTGTTGAATTTGTACAAATCTTAGGGACTTAATTGACTCAGACACAGATCCTATAATAATGGAAATGCTGTGACTTTTAAAAATTGAAAGCAATTGAAAAGTGAGTAGAGACCTAAAACACTGACTTTCTACAGCTGAAAACAATCAGAGAAAGTATATGAAACAGAATGGATTTTATGCTCTGTAACAATCGTTTCAAGCATTTCAATGCAAAGTAAAACATAAACAGATGTTGAAAACTGTTAACCTACTGAACCTACCTGCTGAAAGGAATCTTGCCATGAAAAAGTACAACTCAGAATTTTATGTGTTAGATGAAGAAGCAATTTCTGAACAACTAGAAAAAAAGATGAATTCCAAATAGCATTCATCATATGCTTTGCAATATTTCATGGATATTCTAGTTGGAAATAAAGAAATTATGCATTGAGATTTCAATTATAAAACATGTCAAAGCTGCATATTAAAATTTCACTAATTTGGTTTATTCCCTGAATACTTATTTATCACTTTTTCTGTGCACAGCTGTACCCCCAGGATATAAGGATGAGGAAGACATATTTCCTGCCCCTGGGCAGTTGACATCCTACCTCAAAGGAGATATACAACCTCGCAGGCAACTTCAACACCCAGTACCCTGAGAGATGGACAGTAATGCAGACATAGAAAGGACTGCAGCAAATCAACCATAAGCACAGAGTTTAATTTCATACAAAGGCAAAACAACATGCATTCCAATGAGTCTCAAAGCATGTGTGTGGCGGCTGGAAGAGGATGAAGCTCAGGGATAAATAACACGACTGCTATTTTGAGCAGTACAATGTTTCAATGGTGAGATGTCTGACACATTACAGGACACTGGCTTGCCTGGCCACCACCTAATAAGGCGGTAGGAACCCCTAGACACACAGCAGGAATCCTTAGACACACACACACACACACACACTGTTACCACCAAACAGTTCCTACATTATTTGCAAACATCTTTCAAATATTATCGCCCCATTTGACAACACTTGGGCCATTCCACTAGCATCTGTTGAACACAGAGGACTGGTCACCCCAGCAGTCTGGGTAAAGGGCACAGTCCTCAGTTTTAATAGGGCAGAACTAACTTTAGGTCTTCAGATAGCAACTGAGAGTTTATCCCTTTTCTCCAAAGAGAAATGAGACATTTTTAAAGTACGCATTTGTATCTGTTAATTTTTACCACCTTTCCACCTTGCACATAAAGAAAACTTCATTTTAATGTCAGTATCAATAAAAGATGAGTGGTACATATTATTGCATCCATCAAACTAACACCTACTATACTAAACCAGGAATTGTGAGGAACAGTAAGCAGTGGCACTTGAAGAGAAAAATATACACGGATTGTTCCTTTAATGGGAAGGAGATGAGGCCTTCAGACTGGCTGACCCATACCACGTGTGTCCACAGGGGACATTACACTTCAGTCTCTGCAGCTCCTGCCAGTTCCATGGGAAAACTGGAGCTGAGGCTGAACTGGGATCAAGTCTTTTTAGATCCTGAAAAGGACCTCGTATGATGCCTGGAAACTACTAAACAGCTGAGAAACTATTAAACAGCTAGCTGTTTAAAAATTCATGTGTGAGCTTCTAATTTTGATTATTTGGCAGTCTGAGGATAGGTACTAAAGAAAGGCTGCCACAAATTCCATTAAGTTGTTTTAAACTACATTCAGGGGCATGGAAAAGAACAGACAATGGGCGCACAACACCTGTGTACACAACTTGTTCACAAAGTCCAGTCACTCACCCTCTCAGGCTCTTTTCTTCTTTTTTTAATATGCTTGCAATACATGCAGTTTACAATTAGCTTGGGGAGCTGGTACATGCACATAATACGGTTTGTTTCTTTTTTTAATCCTCTTCCCTCCCTTTCTCTTCCTTCTCTAATTTGCTTTTCCCCCTTGCTAATTAATCTTAGTTCTTGTTTTCAGCACACAATGGACACATTCCTTGAGGTTATTAGTATCTTGTGACTAATGCAACCATTATGGAATCAGCATGGAGATTTCTCAAAGAACTAAAATTAGAAATTCCATATGACCCAACTATTTCACTTGTAGGTATCTTCCACAAAGAGTTTAAAACATAATACTCCAGTGATAGCTGCACACCGATGTTGATAGCAGCATAATTCATAAAAGCTAAATGCTGGAAGCAGTATGTGCACCTATCAACAGATGACTGGATAAAGAAAATGTGGTATGTATATAATGGAATGCTACTTGGCTGAAAGGAAGGACAAATTTGAGACATTTGTAAGAAAATGAATGCACCTGGAAAATATAATGTTGAGTGTAATAAGTCAGACACACAAACTTGAATACTGTATAGTATTCCCTATTTAAGAAAGGCAAAGTACAAACTAAGTGAAAGATAAAGGAAGACTAGGAGACAAGGGAATGGATCTCTTGTAGATGGGAAGAGTCCAGAGAACCAAGGATGAGTGAGGAGAGGTTAGGAAGGGTAAATAGGTAGAGTGACAATAGGCCCTGTACTTCAATGAATGTGGAAATTATGTTCTATAAACATCCTAAATTCTTAAACTCATTCAGGATTTGGTAATTAACCAAATTCTGGTCCCAATTTTGGATTTTTAAAGACCTAATTCAAGAATACAGACATGGAAATGTGGCAGATTATAACAAAAATCAAAAAGAACAGAAACTTTTTTCAGTGCACACTCTGTCTTCTTGGGATGAAGTAGAAAAACAACTCATTAAAATTTCTGAATGGATTGAGAAATATTCTTCAGTCTTCTTTTCAGAAAAACAGTTGACTAAATAGAGGAAGGGATAGGTGTCCTTAAGAGAAACACTGAGCTCTGAGAAGATAGGCTGAAAGACAAGAAAATACAATTTTAAAGATCTTTATAGACAGATACAGAAGGGCAAAGAGTATTTCTTTGCTGTTTAAGGGCCTACGGAGAGAGAGGAATGTTTTTATTCTTTCTGTGTTACTTTCATTTTTATTAATACATATTTGCTGTACATAGTGATCACGTTCCTTGTGGGGAGTTGATACATGTATATAATACATCTCAACTCTTTCCTCTCCTTTCCTCTTCCCTCCTAACCCTCTCCCTCCACCTCTTGGCCCTCTTCCCATTTGTTAAAGATCTATCTTCTTATTTCTGATTATCTATCTTGCAGTTGCTCTGTATTTATATTTTGGGTTTCTCATATAAGAGAAACCACGCGATAATTAATCTTATCTGATTTATGCGTTACAGTGTCAAAATGCATCCATTTTCCTACAAATGAGTCAAGTTGATCTTTTTTATGGCAGAGTAGTACCTTATTGTATAATGTGTATAAACGCCACCTGTTGATGGGCATATAGGCTACTTCCAAAATTTGGTTATTGTAAATCGTGCTGATATAAATATGGGTATTCATGGATTGCTGTAATATGATGTCTGTAACTTTGTAGAAAAGGTACATAAGAGGAGGATAGTTGGGCTGAATGGAATTCGTTTTAGTTTTTTGAAGAATCTGCATAGTAAATTTTATAATAGTTGTAATAGTTTAAATTCCCACCAACATTCTAAAAGAATTCCTTTTACCCACAGACTTGTCAGCATTTGTTGTTATCTGATTTCCTGATGATGGCCATTATTTCTGGAATAAGATGAAATCTCTGTTGTTATAATTCACATTGCTGCAATGCCAGAGATGTTGAACATTTTTTATATATTTACTGGCCATGCATACTTCTTATTCTGAGAAGTATCTATCCAGTTCAGTTGCCAATTTTTGGAGTGGATTGTTTATTTGTAGGGATCTTGTTTTTGGGGTTTTTTTTGTTTTGTTTTGTTTTGTTGTAGCTCTTTGTATTCTAGAATTATCCATGGTCCAAGGAATAGCTGGCAAAATTTTTTCCACTCCATAGGATATCTCTTCACTTTGCTGTTGTTTCCTTTGCTGTGCTGAAGTTAATCTGATATGATCCCATTTGTTGATTCTTGATGTTGTTTCTTCTACAATTATGATTCTCTTCAGAAAATCCCTGTCTATGCCAATGTCTTCAAGACTTTTATTTATTTTATCTTATAACAGATTGAACATTAAGTGTTTCTGCTTTAACACTTAGATTATTTTTTACCCATTTCGATGTTAGTTTTCTACACTGTGAGAGATATAGGTCTAGATGCACTCTTCTGCATGTGGATAATCAGTTCCCTTAGTACCAATTACTAAAGAAGCAATCTTTCCTCTACTAAATGTTGTTGGCCCTATCACCAAACATCAAACAGCTGAGTGGGCCTAGAGTTGATCCTGCATCATCTATTCTATTCCACTGATGCATGTGTCCCTTTTTGTACCAGTATGGTGCTGTTTTTATAACTATACCTTTGTAAAATAATTTGAAGTTTGGAGATGTGATGACTTCTTATTTGCTCTTGTTGGCCAGGATTGCTTTTTGGTATTCTAGGTCTTTTCTAGTTTCATATGAATTTTAAGATTGTGAGGAATTCTATGCAGTTTTTTAAATTTATATTGCATTAAGTCTATATACAAGTTTTAGAAGTATGGCCGTTTTGATACTATTGGTTCTGCCTATTGAAGAACAAGGGATTTCTGCATTTTCTGATGTCTTCTTCGATATCCTTTTTCAGAGCACTGTAGTTTAAGTTGTAGAGGTCTTTCACTTTCTTGGTTAGGTTCATTTCTAAGTATTTAATTTTTCTGATGCTATTGTGGATGGTACTATTTTCTCTAACCCTAACTTCTTTCTCAGTGAATTTGTTATTGGTGCAGAGAAATGCTACTGATTTTTGTGTGATTTTGTATCCTGCTATATTGCTGAATTTGGTCATGAATTCTAGCCATCTTTTGATGGAATTTTTTGGGTCTTCTATGTAGAGGATCGTGTTTTCTGCAAATTATAATAATTTGACTTCTTTCTTTCCCATGCACTTTCTCTCTCTCTCTCTCTCTCTCTCTCTCTCTCTCTCTCTCTTTTCTTGATTACTCTGGCTAATGTTCTGAGTGCTATACTAAATAAAATTGGTGACAGTAGACATCTTGGTCTTATTACTGAT
Source organism: Dasyprocta punctata (assembly GCA_004363535.1). Lineage (NCBI taxonomy): Eukaryota > Metazoa > Chordata > Mammalia > Rodentia > Dasyproctidae > Dasyprocta > Dasyprocta punctata. Next base: position 12,105 of record RJWM01019125.1, on the reverse strand, counting down.
TTCATGGGGAAAGTTTTTCATTTTTCCCCATTTAATGTGATATTGACAGTAGATTTGTGATAAATGGCTCTCTCTCTCTCTCTCTCTCTCTCTCTCTCTCTCTCTTTCTCTCTCTCTCTCTCTCTTCCAGATTGAGACAAGGTCCTTCTATACCTATTTTCTTCAGTTTTTTAAAAATATTTTTAGACAGAGTCTCACTACGTAGGCCAGGCTGGCCTCAAGCTCATGGCAATCATCCTGCTTCAGCCTGCCAAGTTCTGGGATTATAGTCATGTGCCACCATGCCTGGTCTAGGGTTTTGTTTGTTTGTTTGTTTGTATATTTTGTATTTTTGTTTGTTTTTATCATGAATGGCTATTGGATTAGTCAAAAGGTTTTTCTGGATCTACTGAGATGGTCATGTAATTTTTCATGTTTATGTTTATGTGGTGGATCACACTTACTGATTTGTGTATGTTGAACCATCCTTGCATCCCTGGGATGAAGCCTACTCGTCATGATGTAGGATCTTTTCAATCATTTGTTGCATTCTGTTTGCCAGTACGTTGTTGAAAACTTTTCTATCCACATTCCTCAAAGAGACTGGTCTATAGTTCTCTCTTTTTTTGTTGGTTGGTTTTGGAATCAAGGTAATGCCTGATTCCAGGAATGACTTTGGGAGTACTCCTTCTCTTTCAATTTCATTAAAGAATTCGAGGACTGTTGGCATTACATCTTTCCTGCAACACTTGTAGAATTCAGCAGTGAATCCCTTAGGATCTGGGCTTTTCTTAGGTGTTAGGCTTTTTTTTTTTTTAATTATTATTGCTTCAATTTCATAGTCTAATACTGGACTATTTGGGTTTTTAAATATTCTTGGTTGAGTTTTGGTAATTCATATGTATCCAGAAATCTATCCATTTCTTCTGAATTCTCCAACTTATTGGACTATGAATTTTTGCTTACTCTTTCAAAGAACAGCTCTTCAATTCATTGATTTTTTTTTGTACTTTAATCTCGATTTCATTGATTTCTGTTCTTATCTTTATAATTTCTTTCTTTGTACTAGATCTGGATTTGAACTGTTGTTGTTTTTCTAGGACCTCAAAGTACCTCATTAGGTTATTAATTTGGGCTCTCTCTGTTAGCACTCATAGCTGTAAATTTTCCACTTAGAATTACTTTCATTGTGTCCCATAAATTCTGATATGCTGTGCTAGCATTATGATTTAATTCTAGGAACTGCCTAATCTTTTCTTTGATTTCTTCTGTGACCTACTAGTTATTCAAAAGTGTATTGCATAATTCTTTGGTTTCTTTTGTCATTAATTTATAATTTCATTGTACAATAATCTGATAATATGCATGGAAGAATTTTCATTCTTTTGCGTTTAGGGAAAAATGCTTTATCAGTTATTTTGTGGTATATTTTGGAGAAAAGAGAAAGCTCCATGTCTCACTAAGCATGTATCCTCTGTTGTTGTTGAGTTGCAAACTCTGTAGATATCTATTGTCTATTTGTTTGAAGAAATGGTTCAACTCTAATATTTGTTTGTTTGGTTTTTTTTTGTCTAGTTGGTCTATTTGTGACAGAGGGATATTGAGGTCCCCCATTGTAATTATGTTGATGTTTATTTGATCTTTTATATCCAGTGGTGTCTATTTTATGAAGTTGGAATGTCAGTGATATATACAGAGAATAATATATAGATAATGTATAACATATGTAGACTACGTAGAATAATACTATAGATATATATAGAATAATATTATAAACTAATATATATAGAATAATATAATATATACATATATATATTTCTTTCCATTGAATTGTTACCTTAACCAATATGTAGTGACCTTTTATGTGTCTTCTGATAAATTTTGAAGTTCACATTGTCTGAAAACAGGATAATTACTCTTATGTTTTGGGTTCCTGTTGCATGAAATATTGTTTTCTATCCTTCGATTTTTAGATTTGGATTGGGGGGGTCAAAATACATTTCTTGTACCCAACATACCATTTAATTTTGTTTCTTGGTATATTCTGCCAATCTGTGTCTTTTGACTGAGAATTGAGACAATTCACATTGAGAGCAATTACTGAAAGGTATTCGCTTGTTCCAGTAAATGCATTATTTTCATGTTGTTGATTCTCTTTTTTTCCCTTCTACTTAAGTGATCAGTCTCCCTAGTGTATTCATCTATTATACCTTTTGGCATTATTAGCTTTATTCTTTCTGTCTAGGATATTCTCGAGAATTTTGGAGAGTTCTGTTTGGTGGTCATGAATTTATTAAGTTGCTCCTTGTCATGGAAATACTTTAGTTCGCGATCAATTTTGAAGATAATTTTTCAGGATTTATCAGTCTGAGTTGTAAGTTGTTTTTTTTTTTTTTTTTTAGAGCTTGAAATACTTTACTCCAAGCTCTCCTGGCCTTTAAGGTTTATGTTGAGAAGTCTGCTGTAATTCTAATGGTTTACCTTTATAAGTGACTCACTGCCTTTTCTCTAACAGCTTTTATGATTCAGTTGGTGTTGGACTTCTGGAATTTTGACTATGATGGGGTAAAAGGGTTCTTTCATGATTGTAGCTATTTCAGGTTTATGTGTCACACTTACCAGTGTGTTAAATTCTTTCCCCATGTTTGGAAAATTTTGTGCTATTATTTCTATAAACAGGTTTTTTTTAATATCACTTTTGCCATTTTCTCATTCTTCACTAATTCCAACTAATATTGCTCAGCTTTGCATCATCTAGAAAATGTTGGATCCATTTTTTGTGTTCTCTTGTTGTTTTTAATGTATCTCTAAAAGTTGGTCTCAGACAGTAATCTTGTCTTCTGACACTCTGTGTTTAAGTTGGTCGATTCTCCTGCCTATATTTTCAATAGAATTTTTAATTTCCTGAATTTATGACTGGTGCCTTTTCATGGACTCTTATTCTTAGCTGAACTGGTCAGTCATACTTTATAACATTATGTTTAGCTCAGCTAGCATTTTATTAGTGTCTTCTGTAAACTTGCTGATTGTTTTATTAAGTCCATTATCTCTTTAGTTATATTTTCTTTGACCTCACTGAGCAACTTATTGATCTGGTTTTCAACCTCTTCTGTTATCCTTTCATATAATTTTGCTGAGTAGCTTTTGATTTCTTCCCCTTCACCACCAATAAATCAACTTTGGGGGAGGTGCGAGTTTTAGGAGGCATTTTGTTGCCTGGTTTTCTCATGTTTCTGTAGGCTTTTTAGTGTGTGTGTGTGTGTGTGTGTGTATACAAGTGCTGAGGTCTGTGGATTGGTTACAGTGGAAGACTTTACTGCTAGTATGGAGACCACTTGAGTTAGTGTCTGCTTTTCACTGATGCACTCTGGGTGTGGAAAACTGTAAGCTTTTGTTTCCGTCCCAAGATCAGCCACCTCTATTTATTCAGTAAGGGAGACTGCAGTGTATTTGGCCCAGCACCCAGTTCTCTGGGATTAGATCACATTATTGTTAATTTCACAAAGGCTATCCAGATAATGACATACAGAGAAAGACAATAGCAACTATGTCACCTTGGCAATAATAATAAAATCAGCAACAGAAATAGTTTCAAGGACAAACTAGATAGTGACACACACTAACAAGCAGTAATGTACCACCCTTACCACAGGAAAAAAATCTATAATTATAGTATAAATACTAAGACAAACGAAATATTGGCATACAGTAAATATCTATTAAATGTAACAACTATACCTCCACTAGTAATAGAACAGGATTCAACAGTAGTAGCATACTGTTAACTATCTAAAGTAGCATATAGTTAAACTTACTGGTTAAATTAGTAAGAACCAAGAGGAGAGGTTAGTGGAAAATGAAAAAAATAGAATTTCAAAAAGCAATCAATGGAAGATAAGAAGAGGGAGAAAAGTGTGAGATAAAGGATCCTGTTGAGGAGGAAAAGAAAATTAAAATAGTAGGTAAAAATTAACAGTAAAGACCAAACAAGAAAAAGCAGAAAGCAAAATAAAGAAAAATAAGAAGAAAAAAGAATTAAAAGGAGACAGGAAAAGGGAAAAAGAAGTCTCCAAACCCTCAAAAAGAAAGAAAAATGAAGTTAAATAAATAAATGAGTAAATAAATAAATAAATAAATATTTCTATGTCTTTTTGAATGAATGGTTTCTTTCCAGGGTCTCAAGTCTGAGAATCCAGCAAATCACAATTTTCCCTACCTAGCTTGATGGTCTATGGGTTTGTGAAGTGACACACCCTGCTTCAGAAGCCCTTCTGCCAATTCACCCCAGGCTATGGTAACTGTCCACACTCAAATATGTCCTTACTCATGTTGGCAGACGAGGTAAGTGATCGGACCTCTGATCTGTGGTGGGTATAGGCAGCAGGGTTGGGATTCAAGTGGATCACTGTATTTAATATTGGCACATTCAGACCCACTTGGCACACATACAGGCCTGACTTCTTACCATTGAGGGAAGGGCCCTGTGCCCCTCATAGGGGATCTATGGCTAGCTTGCATCCTCTCCGCAACTGTTTTTTCACCCAGTCACTATGGGAGAGTAACACTGGAAACCCTGAAATAAAATTCTTACGTAGCTGTTCTGCAGATATGTCTTAAACAATTAACCCCTTCTCAGAATGGTGACTGACTAACACTCCCAGGCTATATGAAAGATGCTGCAACTCTAGTCTTCCAGGGAGAAGTCACTTTCAGTGACTGTTTCTGCAGTTTACAAAGGCTGTGGGCTTTTCTTGGAGCTGGAACTGCTGGTTCAGTTTTTTATTTCTTCCAGAGCTTCTGACTTTCTGGAGCTTACCTTCTCTCTCCTCAGGCACTGGCCCTGTCTGTCATCAGGGTTAGTCAGTGCCTCTGCTGCCCCTTGTTGAAGGGAAGTAAAACACAGAACTGGCTTGGAGTTGGTGGCTCTCCATGGCCAGAGTGCAGAATTCACAGGCCAAGTCATCTGGGAATGAATGCCAGGTGTGTGGGGCCAGGTTCTGCCTGTGATGGGCCAGGGTGTGTTCCCTCTGTGGTGCCAAGAGATGTTTTCAGTTGTTACTAAATAACAAAGCATGTCTGGAACCCAAAGAAATCAAACAGAAGAAAAGAAATAATATCTCAGAGAACAAATGAATTGACTGTACCCGCTGGACCAAATATCTGAAAAATCATTGAAAGTCACCTTTTTTTTTTTTTTTAGACATGGTCTTGTTATTCAGCCCCTACACTGGTCTCAAACTCACAAGGATCCTCCTGCCTCAGTCTGCTGAGTGCTGGAATTGGAGGCATGTTCCACCATTCCTGGACAAGGTAGCTTCTTAAAACTGCATTCCAAGAAAAATTGAGAAATCACTCATTAGAGTTAGGACAACTATGTTGAGTGGCTTTTGAAAATCTGGATATAGCAGGTAGGATAACTCCTGAAAAATAAAATTCTCTAAGAAGTTCTGTGCATCACTTGTGAGCCTGATATGATTCTTACAGCCAACTGTATACATATGCAGTGAGTACTGTCTTGGTTACTTTTCTCTCATTGCTGAGACAAAATACCTGATGTCCAAAATTAAAGAGAAAGGAAAGGTTTATTTAGCTCATAGTTTGTGGAGGTTTCAGTCCATAATCTGCTGGGTCCAAGGCAGGGTGGCTCATGGCAGAGGGTAACAGTTCAAGGTGGTGGGAAACAGGAAAAGCAACAAGACCAACAAGGGAGGAGCATGGAAAGAAGACTCTTTCTGTCCTTTATATTTTATGTAGGCTACCCACCCTCGGGAGGGTGTAGCACTCATATTCATGAATCAACCACAAATGCTGGAAGCCTGCCCCACAACTGCATGAGACTTTCAGAGGACATTCAGACACAAACCATAGCAAGTATGTACTTTCTCATTATCACAGAAAATACATAGAAAAAAGAGTAAAGGAAGATAGATTAAAAAATTATTTTAAATTTTTAAAAGGAGTTAGATAGGCCATACAAGATTGGATTCTAGCCTATATTAGATGAAAAGAATAAAACCTTACACACTGGAATTAGATAATGCATGAAGATAATGAGAAAAGAGATTTATTTGAACATGAAAACTTTTGGCAGACCCAGAATCTATTGATCTCATATTTCTCACAATGGAAAACCTTACAGAAAAAGTCTACAAGAGAAAGTTAGAAAAAGAAGTGAAGGCCAAAAATCAAAGAAAAACAGGACAAACCTTGTAAAGAGTATTGAACCTACATGAAATACAGATAGAAAAAATCAAATTAAGAAACAGGCTGTTCTCTGAAACTCAGCCAGGCCTTCCTAGAGGAGAAGGAAGGGACCAACAGAGACAAAAATAGCCAAGACAGTATCTCCACAGTTAGCAAAAAATAGCTTAGTATAAGGAAACAGCCATTCTTATGCAAACAGAGACAGGAGATAGAAACAATTAGGGATATGGAGTGAATGAGATTCCATCAAAAATAAGAAGGATGATGGGAAAGACATATGACTCTAATCCAGAAACAAAGACCAGAGACATATGACAAGTTCTGGTCCTTCTTGATGCTTGCTTTCAGGATCTTTGAGATACCAAGTTATCTAAGACAAACTCTCTTTTTTGACTTAGTTCTGAGAGATTTACATAATTTACAACCAACAAAGTCCTATTGATACAGAATATCTCTCAATAATTTCACAGAGACGCAAAGGAGGTGCTAATTGAAAGTTCTATTACATCCCTGAAGTCAAGTAAGCAGTCTCATCTTTAAGGGTGTAAGAGAATATATGAAGTACAAAAGTGTAGTCACTGATTGATGTGTTCTTTTCCAATGTCACCACCCACAGTTTCTTCAGTTATTGTTCTTGCCAGTTTAAATGTATAGCAGCATTCACAAGAAAGCAAAAGAATTCTCTAGAGAGGACAAAAGAAGACGGAGAAACTAAAAGCCAGAGCAGATATTGTGAAACTTGATGCTAAAATTGTCCTGGAAACTGGGTGCAAGAAGGAAAATGAGTTTTTGGATACCAACCAAATAGGACCAGTTACTGGGGACTGGGTTTGAATGCCACCGAAGGGACCCCAGGAGAGGCCTAAGTTAGGATCTGAAACAGATAGACCCACCTTCAGGATGGCTGAGCAATCTGAGCATCTGAAACTGGGTGTCTTGAATAAAAGTAGAATTTTTTGGTCACCACATTCTTAGTGTAAGGGAGATTAGAAAAGCTCCACTTAACCAAAGTAAGGTACAAAAAGTATCTCTCTGCAAAAGACAAAAGGAAAATTTAAAACTTATGTGCAAAATGAAAAATTCTTAGGCTCATGAGCAGGCCTGGATACCAAATTTGCATTATATGGAAAGTATAAAACTTCCAAGTGATGAAATAAATAAGAAAATAGATTTTAAACTCATGATTCCTCTAGGGTACCTGTTAGAAAACCAGTCTACATATCCATAGGATACCTTTTCTGACATACCAAAAAAAAAAGGAGTTCACAATAAAAAATTAAAAACACATGAAAAAGTGAGCTGTGAAAGAAAGGGAGAGGGAAAACGGCCAAGAAAATATGGTAGGCCCTGTCTGGATGGAACATACGATCTATTGGGGGGAAATGTGTTAAACTGCAACACAAATACTTATCTAATTGCATTATGATAAATCTATAAAGGGTAGATGCAGGGTAAATAATTTGTGATAATGCAAATATGGATTTACAAAACTGATTTTTATCTTTTTATTTAAAAATTATGTTCAATTTAACTGCAATAGGGAAAAATCTGATATTGAAAATACTTCAATAACAAGGAATATCAGTGAATCTTTATAGGCACTTATAAATGAGTTTTAGAAGTATTATTTTCAAACACCTAGGAGGAGAAGGTGGTAACCAATGTTAATTTCTTACTGTCTTGTCTTGAACTCTTGTAATGTTTTCACAATTTTATTAAGTTTGGTTCTGTTCTGTCTTGTTTTGTTAGATTTTACTGAGTCTGATGGTATGGGCAGTGTATGGGGTCTGCTATGTCCCCCCAAGTCCTCACATACTTTTGATGGGGCTGAGTCTGACGCTTGTGATCAGTTTGTTGTCTAGCACCAGGATTGATGACATGACTGTTGTACCCGCCCAGGGGTGGAGCTGATGTACAGTATAAGGGAAGGCGGGTCTTCCTCTTGTTTGCTTCCGTGCTTCCGTCTCCTTCTCTCTCTCGCCTGCACAGCTTGCAGCTTGCAGCTTGCAGCCACCATAAACAGCAGGCCCGCCATGCCACGCTATTTTGGAGCCAACTAATGGACTGAAACTCCCAAGAAACTGTAAGAATAAACCTTTCCTTCCCTAATTTTGGGCATCAGGTATTTTGTCTCAGCAACGAGCGAAAAAGTAACTAAGACAGGCAGTTATTTTGAACAAAATGGGATGTATTATGTTAATCATGGTTGATTTCCTATTACCTTGTTTTGACATCCTACAATGCTTTCATTCTTTTGTTTAATTGGCTTTATTCTGTTTTGCTTGATTTTATTATGTGTGATGGTATGAACAGCTATTTTGAAGAAAATGAGACATTATAGCAACCATTGTTAAATTCCTGTTATCTGGTTTTGAAGTCCTGTCATGCTTTCATTCTTCTGTTTTGATTGGTTTTAGTCTGTTTTCTATTATTTGATTTCATTGCATATAAGGGTAAAGACAGCTATTTTGAAGAGAACAAGAGACATTATGGTAGCCATTGTTGATTTCCTATTGTCTTGTTTTGAAGTTCCATAATGCTTTCATTCTTTTATTTTGATTGGCTTTATACTATTTTGTTTTGTTTGATTGCATTGTGTGTGAAGGCATGGACAACTATTTCCAAGAAAATAAGAGACATTATGGTAGCCACTGTTGATTTCCTGTGGCCTTGTTGTGATGTCCTGTGTTGCTTTCATTATTCTGTTCTGATATGCTTTGTTCTGTTCTGTTTTATTTTCCTTTGTTTTGTTTTGTTTTATTCTCTTTAAAATAAAAAACATTTTTAAAAAAAGAATTATAATTTTGGCCATAGTCAAATAATTGACCTCCCCAGCTTCTTCCCACTGGTGGTTTTCAATGTTTTTAATACAATCATACAAATTGATGGTATAAAGTGCACTGAATGTCTAACATTTATGATTAGAGAGTCCAGGGTATCAAGAATTATACATTTCTTAAAACTATAAAAAGATGATAAAAAGAAAGGAAAGCTTTAAGTATATCCAAGTAGTTCCCATTATTCCAAATAGTAAAACATTTTTTTAGTTATAATATGGTATTTTGCAAAGAATATGCAACATCTTTCAATCACCTGAAGTTTCTTTGCTTTTATTTTAAAGAGAATAAAATAAAACAAAGCAGAACAGAACAAAGCAGATCAGAATAATGTCACCTGAAGTTTCTTTCCAGTGCTAAAGTTGTCTGTACTTTGAGACAAAACCAAACATATAAATGATACATTTTTTATGATAAATGTTTTTTAAATGTCTGGTACTCACGAAAAAGCAAATATTCACACTCAAATTAAAGCAGACTAATTTTTTTCATTTAATGTTTAATACTTGCCTAAACTTGATGTATCAACGTTTAAACTTTCCAAAGAAAATAAAGTTCAGACTTACATCTGTAAATTAAGCTGTGAAGGGACAACCAGACCCAAACCTCTCTCCATGAGTCAGCAACAACATTCGTGGGCTGCAGAGGGAGAGAACAAGGCCTCACCTGGAAGCAACCCCCGCAGGGAAACCATATCACTTTCATTGTTTTGTTGGGTTGGGTTTTGTTCTCTTTTGTTTTGTTTGATCATGTTAAATCTGACAGCATGAGCCTCCTGTCCTCCCAATGATGCGGTCAAATGATGAGCACTCATCATCCAATCTCTCCTTGAAAGCCCATCATTTTTTTAACACAATGAGCCATTGGGGGGACAGTTTAGATCAAGCCAATAATGATGAGGATCATCTCATTTTCCACCAAAGCTACACTGCACCAGCTACCTGCCTAGTCATCTCTTAGAAGATGCCTTTGTTACTATTTTCACTGTCTTTGTGTCACAGTGCTTGTGATGAAGCAGCCCTTATTTTATTATGTGATGGGTCCCAAAAGCAAGTAATGATGCTGGCCATTCAGATGCACCAATGAAAAGCCAAATGATGCTTCCTCTAGATGATACAAAAAAATGTTTCTGATTTTATAGGAAATAAAGCAAATTATATGCTGAGGTTGCTGAGATATACAGTTAAGAATAAATCTTCTACCTATGAAATTGTGGAGGAATAAGAAATTTGTGCTAGTTTTGCTGTCACACTGAAATTGCAAAATCACAACCATAATGCATGATACATATTCGGTAAGATGGCAAAGGCATTAAAATTGTGTGTTTAATTATAGGAAGAACATAGTATAAATAGGAAAATTACTAAAGGATTCATTTATCTATGGAGGATCTTGAAATAGATCCACAGTGAACTGTTCACCTTTTTTCACCACTTTCTGAGCATAAAGGTTGAATCTGACATAAAATAATGAATACAGGGCATCTGTGATGGTTCTAGTCGCTGCAGCAAAAATGTTAAACAAACATGTAGACACAACCTACTAACTAAAAGTAACTAAGAAAGCTGTAGGATCCAGATCTTGGAGTTTTATTCCTCTTTAAGCATGTTTTAAGAGAGAAAAGAGTAAAAAAGAAATAGTGTTAATAGCCTTCCACAAATTTCAAAACTTTCTTTGGATTTTCCTATTCCTTGCTGCTTGGTGAACAAGTTGGTCCTGAGTTTGCTTGCTGGGTGGAGCAGGGTGAGCTTCAAGGTGCAGAGAGGACATAGGATGAGGACGGAAGGTGGGGTGGCCGGCCAGGCTTATTGATGCCCAAGCAGATGAAAGGTGATGAGGCTGTGGATCTAAGTGGGACCTCACTGTCTGAGTAACATGAAGGAAGCGTCTGCATGAGGGGAGCCACATAGGATGCGGGACCTGGACAAAGCGAGCACGGCATGCATCTGCAAAGTGAGGCTGAGACAAGACAGATTATTATAGACTGGGGGACTCATCAAATAATTAAACATGTCATCAATAAGATGGATTTCTCTTAAGTGGAGAAGTTAAAAATATAATCAGTGCATTGGGAGGCACACCTCTGAGAGGCTGAGGGAGGGGGATCTAAAGTTGAAGCCCAGCCTGGGTAACTTAGCAACTTACTGAGACCCTGTCTCAAAATAATATATAAAAGTAGGACTGGAAGTGAAACTCAGTGTGAGGGACCTGGGATTAATCCTCACTGTTGCAAAATAAACTCTAGATCTAGCACCTATATTATGGGATTAGAATTAGAGATAGACTTTGAAGAAAATGAGACATTATGGTAGCCATTGCTGATTTCCTATCATCTTGTTGTGAAGTCCAGTAATGCTTATATCCTTTGTTTTGATTGTTCTTAGTCTGTTCTGCATTATCTGATTTCAACATGTGTGAAAGTGTGGACAGCTATTTTGAAGAGAACAAGAGACATTATGGTAGCCATTGTTGGTTTTCCTATTGTCAGGTTTTGAAGGCCTGTAAAACTTTCACTCTTTGGTTTTTATCAGTTTTATACTATTGTATTTTGTTTGAACTCATTGTGTGTGAAGATATGGACAACTATTTTGAAGAAAACAAGAGACATTATGGTAACCACTGTTGATTTCCTGTTCACTTGTTTTGAAATCCTGTGTTGCTTGCATTGTTTTGTCCTGATCTGCTTTCTTCTGTTCTGTTTTGTTTTGTTTTATTCTCTTTAAAATACAATTAAATAGGAGATAAGCATGAAAATTTGTGACTTTCAATATATATAGATACAGAAATATACATCCATATACGTGTGTATGTGAGTGCACACACTATATAAATAGATTTCTCCATCTAGCTCTATATACTGAGATAAATGGGGAATAGTGATGCCCCAAGAGCAATTCTTATGAGTACCTTGATCTTGCTTTTTAGATACTATTTTCCACAAAAAAAGAACTAAACTCCTTGGAGAAATGACTGATTGCACAGCAAGTACAGGCTAAGTCTAAAACACCTTGTTTTGGAAATGAAGGCAGTGTTCAAAGAATGACAAAGGCATATGAAGGAGTAGAGAAGCCAGCTTGAACAGGTT
>RJWM01019124.1:0-39646 GCA_004363535.1 Dasyprocta punctata | reverse complement strand
TTTTCTTTCTGGGATAACTAATATGTCATGGCAGATAAGGCAAATAAGAAATGAATATGAACTCCAGGCCCCTAACATTATAAAAAAATGTAAAAAAAATCAGAATTGGGTTGATAAGAGGGAAAATCATAGCCAACTGTAAAAATACATGCACCTTACACATCCCCCTCCAAATAGACCCATGCATTTCAGCAAATGGCAAATAATGCTTAAAATGGCAGAAACTAGAGTTGAGAAAATAAGAACCAGGTGTTGGAAAGAAGGAAAATCAAAAAGAGCATACATTTTCTGTCAGCAATCCCCACCATAAATTCTAGCAATGCCACCATCACGACCTGGAGCCCGCAGGGAAGAGACTGTTGTAAAAATGATAGATCAGAATCACTACGCACCAGTTCTTGATAAAACAAAGAAAGTTGATTTCGAGGTCTGATATATATCTATAATCACAAAGAAAGGGGGTTTGATCATTGAAAGGCCAAATATGTGAGGAAATGAAAAGTTCAAAATCTGGTGGCTGCTTAATATTCGAACTGAGTCAAACATCGGATAATACAGTGGAAATTGATGACTTGGTGGAATCCAGCTGCAGCAAAATAGAGATATATTACAAATTTCTTCCCAAGAACAGAATCATATATATGCCAAGGTCTGTTCATCACATTTTTATGTATTCTTCATATTGGGAAACAAAAGAGAATATACTGTCTATACCACTTTCATAAAATAGGGTTAATATGTTTTCTGGGTGTCTGCTGTTCTCGTCAAGAAGCAAAACCCACCACCCTTTAAGAAAAATGTTTATCTGTAAAAATGAGCTATTGTTGGTGGATTTCTTAAATGATTTCCCTAATCACACTTCCCAAAGACTCTTAGATTTTGTGCATTTGTCTGAGTTTTTGGGGTGGAGGTGGGGAAAATAGAGGAAGTGGGGGACTGGATTCCTGCAATGCAGAAATCACACCGGGAGCTGCTGGACGATTGCTTGAGCGCTTCAATCAGTACTCTGATACAGGGTCTCACTGAAATACTGGTCTAGCTGCTCCCAAGGACTTTCAGGGACTATTTATAAGGCATCAAATTTTCAGGAGTGGAAGTAGAGATCCTTGTGTAGAGGTTTCTGAAAGTCTTAATTATGAAGACTTTTAGCCACGTTGGTTATCTGGCACAGAATTTTCTTTCCCTGATGTAGCCATGACACTGAGTACATGAAGAAAGCAAGATTATGGCTCCTTAGTCTTCTGTTTTCCTATCTGGCTTTGTTTGTGAGTTGTTAGTTCACAGCTAGTAGCTTAGCATAGCTATGCTGGGAAATTTTGGCCAGTGACTTCTCTCTCAATATTTGCACAACACCTTGATCTGGCTCCAGAACTGTGTTTCTCAAAGTGAGATCCTTAGACCAGCAGTGTCAACCCTCCATGGTGAAACTTGTTTGAAATGCAGATTCTCAGGTTCCATCCAGACTTATTGAATCAGAAACTTTGAGAATCAGGCAGCTCAGCAAGCTGTGTTTCTTTGTTTGTGGTAGTGGAGAATGAGTGCAGGACCTTCACGCTGAGCTATGTCCCCAGTCTTTTTTATTATGAGACAGGATCTCACTAAGTTAATAAGCTGCCCAAGCTGGGTTTGAACTCATGATCCTCCTGTTTCAGTCTCTCAGAGAGCTGGGATTACAGAAATGTGCTATTGTGCTTGGCTGGCAAGCTGTGTTTTAACAAGCTCTCATGCTGTTAAAGTTTGATGACACTGGTCTAGCACAGGTGGGGTAAGAATTATTTAGGACTTCTAGGAGATTCCTAAGTGAAACTTGTGATGTTTATTGCTGTGCAATCACACCTGAGTTTAGAGGTGGTCATCTCTTGAGAATGAAAAAGGATCAGACCCAGAATTTCAGAAACTTGCCTAAGATCATGCCGCCAGTCGAGTGGGAAACTCAGGATTCTGAACCCAAATCCTTCTGATCCAAATTTATTCTTTCTAGTATATGATTATGAGTAGTTGTGTCTCCAAGTGTGATCCCAATTGGTACAGGAAGGAGCCCAACTAGTTTTTCAATGTCTCTAGAATGAATGGTCCCTTCTTAAAAAATAAGTTTCTAGTTCTATTATAGATTTCTGTTTATTAGACTGTATGGTATGCAAGATTTAATTTCATATGTATCTAAATTTGTAATATATGTGGAAGGGTTGGATCTGTGAATATTCATTAGGTCTCCTAATGAAGGTTAGAGTAGGCAGAACATGAGAAGTGGCAGATGTAGAGCAGTAGAGGGAACTTGCACCATGAGTCAGGAGGTCTGGATTCAAGTCTTTGTACTTTAGGGTCTCTGTGGCTAAGCCATCTAATTTCTCTGAAGCTCAGTATTTTTTTATCTGTAAAATGAGAATGTTTTATCTTTTTTTGCATAAATTATTCATTTAGGATCAAGTCTTTGGCCATTTTTATATACAAGTCAAAGTTACTTTATTATTATTATTATTTTGTCTTTTTGAGACCGGGTCTCACTATGCACTTTAGGCTGACCTTGAGCTCACTTTGTAGCCCAGAGTGGTCTTGAACTTGCAACAATCCTCTTGCCTCAGCCTCCTGGGTGCTGGGATTACAGGCGTGCGCCACCATGCCTGGCTGTTTTTTTTTTTAAAGAGAGAAAACCAATAAAAAGAATGATACAGAATTTCATAACAATATAACAGGAAATTAACAGTAGTTAATATATTGCATATTGTTATCTTCAAAGTAGTGCTCAGATTACAAGATATAGGCATACAAAACTGATCAAGCAATATAAGCACAAATTGTTCTCTTCAATGAACTAAAAGAAATTAGTAGTATATTGATCTTAGCTATCTTGTGTGTGTATATATATGTATATATATAGATATATATATATTTTTCTTTTCCCTTCCTTCTTTTCCCCTTTAAGAATGTTTTGTCTTTTGTATAAAGTTATGATGATGCCATGGTGAGAGAAAGTGAGTAAAATGTCTTAAAACTCCAGAATATACTTTCAATTTAGGGCCTTCCTATTGATAATATAGTGAGGGGCCAGGAGTTGCATGCAGTTATTCACTATCTTCATGGTCAAGAATGCTCTCTCTCTGCTCTGATTCGTTTCTGCCAGAGCAGTCTGTTTCATGGGACAGTCAGTTAAGTGCATCATTGGCAGGTAAATTAATTGTATTCAGGTACAGTGCCAACTGTGATAAATAATGATGGTGACACTGGGATAGGTTTAGGATTGTGTGTGATCAGGGGAGATGGAAGCTGCTAAAAGCTGTTAGGTTTGCTTGTGGTGATGGTGGGCGGATAACTCATGTCAGATGGGGAGCATCCAATTCCAGAAAGTGACTGTTGATGTTGGATAGGATTCACAGTAGAGAATGAGAGCAAAGGTCTGGGGGATCTGAAGTGTTTACAGCTAGGTGACATTTAGGCATGGCAACCTGCAGGAAAGTCTCCATACTGGGGTAATTCTACAGTTTTTTTTTGTGTAGTCAAACCATGATTTTCTGAATTTGAAATCATCTTTTTAAGTACATAGAGTCCATCAAAAAAATGTATACACACTTTAACAGTTTGCCATACTAATAAATGTCTGGAAGCTACTGGCCATCACTTTGAGCATCTTTTGTAATTGTAGAGGCCACAGGTAACTTGAATTACTCTGATGATGTCTCAATAAATTTAGTATTAAAATATTTGTGTTTTTCTTTTCCTGATATTTACATTTTTTTGGTGGACTTTATATTTACCTGAATTTTCAATAAAGTATGGATAATATGTAAAGTATTGAGTTAAGGGTTACATACATTATACTGTTTAACCTTTAGAACTATCCTAGCATTTTGGTGTTACACGGCAAGTGTCCCTTGTCTCAAATGCTTGGGATCAGAAGTGTTTTGGAGTTTGAAATATCTGCATTTAAGTAATGAGGTATGCTGGGGATGAGACCCAAGTCTAAACAAAACAATTCATTTATGTTCCATCTAAACTTTTTCATGTAGCCCGATGGTCATTTTATACAATATTTTAAACAATTTTGTGCCCAAAACAAAGTTTTGCAGTGTGGAATTTTCTGCCCATGACCACATGTCAGTGCTCAGAGTGTTATGTATTTTGGAGCATTTGCGTTTTAAATTTTAGATTAGAGATTCTCAACCTAGGTTATTCTCATTTTGCAGTGGAAGAACTGAGGCCTCAAGAGGCTAATAATAGGCCATCAGTAAATAGCAGAGCTGGGATTGGAACACTGGGCTATCTGAGCTCATGCTATGTTCCCCTCTCCCCTTGACCCCTGCTATGCTGTGCAACCCCCTCTCCCCTGTGGCCCTAGAACCAGGCACTGGCACAACTCTGAGTGTGGTTCTTGTTTTGTAAAGCTGCCCGGGATCTCAGTAGCAGGGCTTCACAGTAGCTTAGAGGTTGCAAAAGCAGATCTGGTTAACCAGCTCTGTCAACCCACTTCCCATTTCCACAAATCTGTGTTTCATCCATAGTGACTTTCTTTTCACTTCTCAAATGGTCCTTTGTGACATTGGCTAGGTGCTTTTTCCTAAGTGTGACATAAGAGCCATCTGCTTGTTAAAAGATGTAAACTCTGTGTCCCCAGTTTAGACCAACAGAACCAGAATCTGGGAGTAAGGCCCTGGAATTTGCATTGCATTACATATCTGCAATGACTATGAAAGTTTGAGAGCCACTGACCTGCCTTCGTACATGCTATGTTCTCTTCTCAGGACATTTCTAACTTTGTGTCTCACTGCCTTTCCTACTGTGTGAACACATTTAGACCTCCTTTGTGGGATTTTCTCCATCCTAACATTGTTAGCAATCCTCACGTTCGTCCTTCCTATCATTTTGTTTCTGCCTGTTATAATCCTTATCATTTTGTATTGTGCTTCAAGCATGTCCTTCTTTCTACCTTGAATTTGCTGAGAGCAAGGACTATGTGTTCTCGCCAGAGTCCAGCTCTGTGCCTGGTACTGAATAGTGACCATGAAATCATTTCATGTGGGCAGATGAAGATAATGTAGGCACAGTCCTATTTTGGGTGGTGGGTAAGTACAAAGACAGGGTTCTATCTAAAACTTGCTTTACGGCTTGAATCTGGGCTGCATTCTGAGTGGGGAAGGCTGGCTCTTGCTTACTAACACCAGAGGAAAGGTTGGCAAGTCAAGCTCAGCTAGCTACTAGCATAGTACTTCTCAAATTTCTCATCACTTAGATCTAAAATCATTCTTAGACATACAAGTAGTGCTTATTCTTACAATCAATTTTCAAATGCTGGGAGGGGGAAGAATTACACTCGTCACTGCTTCAGCTTCTTTGTACTGGACTCACAGCAGTAAAGCTTTGAGATTTGCCTGTGGGAAGCCTTGGTAGTTGTTAACAAGTTAGTGGGGAAGGTTACATCAAATGTGGAAATACTACCAAGCTATTTTTGTGCATACAATTTGTTCTGGAAGGAGGGGAAGTTTCCTCAATCAAATTTTAGAGAGAAGATCAGAAGTGTTATTGTCCTGCTGGTGTTCATGCCTCAAAGCCTTTTAAGAAAGATCTGAGTTTTAACCAAGGCTGCACAGCTGTGTGGAGCCGGAAAGGAGCACTGACGTGAGAGACCGTAATGGACTGTGAGCTTGTTAGACCTTGTGGCTTTGATTCTTCAGCAGCTCAGTCCTTTGACTGGAGCTAGGAGAGCCGGCAGCTGAAATGGAGTCTGGATTGGGGAATTGTCAACTGGTTTTTTAAAAAACAGCCTTACTCTTAATTTTTACTTAGTCACTTCATTTCCAGAACCTTCTCTCTTTTTGTTATATTTGCCACATTATAAATTCTCCTTCAGCAATTCAGATGGGAAAAAATTATGAGGTTTGGGTTTCTTAAAAAAGTGTTTTTGCTTATTAAACAACCATTAAAAAAGAGGGTATTAAAGATTATTTGTTGTTTCAGTCAAGTTTCAACAACAAATGTTAGTGGTACCAGTGAAAACCAGAGCATTCTCATTCCTGGATAATTTGTTTCTGCCCTTGTTTGCCCGCATATGTTTTAAGAGTTTCCAGAGTGGTTGTTTCTATTTAAGGCACATCATCTGTGGAATTCTGAAATATAAGTCAGTTCTTTGAAATTTTTGATAAAGCTCACTTCTTAATAACAGGAAAGTTTCACATGCCTTCATAGCCACTTGGCCATCTGTAAATAAATGAAGTTCAATGAAGAAAATAGCATAAGGAAGCTGTTTCGCTTACTATTTCCGTTTTGTTCATTCACATCATCGGATTTCAACATGACAAATATGGAAAGAGTGTGAGAACACTTTCTTTTTTTGAAAAATATATTATATTTTGAAACTTGGATCTGAGTTCAAACACTTAATTTAAAGGAGACTTATGATTCAAATGTGAGTTATTTATTGTCTTTGTGATTTCCCAGAATTTAAATTTATGTTGGGATAAAGCAAATTCAAGGCTATATTTGAACAACAGCAAGGCACATTCTTCTCTTTGATTTACTTGTTCTTCACGTAAAATCTCTCATGTTCTGGGTTTGAGACTGTGGGCACTAGTCCTGGGTGGACATGCATATGAAAGTCTCAGATTATTAATGTATCCCTGTGTCTTCTCTTGATTGTATGTTTGATCACTGGGTCACATTTATACCACCTGAAGAGGAAGTGATTCTGATTTACAGCTCAAAATGTGCCTGACTAAGCCAAATGGTGAACATTTCATTATTTCAGTTTTATGAGTCATGTCTGAAGGGGTTTGGTTCGGAAAATAGACCTCTGCTCAAAAGAAGAAAGCCTGTTCTTATTAGGCAGTAGGTATAGAGTCAGCAAATTGTGGTATGTGTAGCCCCCAAACATCAGGAAAACCCTTTGTTGCAGTCATGCAAAATCATCCCACCCCATTGGCGTGCACACACCTTAGTGTGCCCACCAAGCATCCCTGGACAGACAGACCTGTATCAAGGGTCGGCACAGCCCTCAAGAAAAGAGGTGCTCATCCACAGCAGCAGAGCAGAGTTGTGACTCCAGGCCCATGTCCTTCCCTCATCTTTTCTTCCTCACATGTCTTTCCCCAGTGCCAATAGCAACACAGATTGCAAAGGACGAGAGAGAGGAGCCTGGAAAATGTGAGTGTGTGTATGAGTCTGTGTGTGCGTCTTTGCCTACTGTCAGGCTTGCAGAGTTTTATTCAACCTCTGGCACAATGCAGCCTCTGTAGAAAAGATATTAGGAACAAAAAACAAACTTGAAGATTCAGGAGCAGGCAGCCAGAATTATTAAGAAAAACATTCAGACGATGCCATTAAAAACATATGGGGATTCTATAAGGTCCTGAAAAGAAAATGTTTAATTATGCACCGTATGCAAAAGCCATCATGTTTAGATTAATACTGAAGACCGAAGCTGTGTGGGGCTTAAGTAGTCCACAGTGATGCATCAATCTCTTTACTCCTTTAAAAATAATGTTTTTCTTTTGCTGATGACGAATACCTTTCAAACTGTTGAGATCATGCTGCTATAGTGATACATAGAGTTTAATGAAGGTTCCAAATTAACTTTTCATGATCTTTGAGTTAGATGTCTTTCTTTTTCTTTTCTCCCCCAACGATCCCCTCTCCTCCCAGGCACGCCCTTTTTCCTCTTCTGCACACAGACGTTGCCTATCCTGGTGACCATTCTGGGAGCTTGGCCGTTCTTCAAAACACTCCGTTTTGAGATTTCTTGTTTTAAGACACTAATGATACATTGCTTTCATTTCAAGTGTTAATGGTTGCAGTGATTTTGATTTCCATTCTCAAAAGCTCACATCAAACGCCTGAAGAAATATAAAGCTCTCATCATTTTTTAACAATCATGGAAACTGTTTCCTCTCATCTGAATGGGATGTGTTTTAAGATCACTGTCATTTTTCTTAGGCCTTTGCAAATGTGTTGAGTCATGATTATTATTTTACTTTATTTTTATTTTTGAGACAGGGTCTCACCATGTAGCTCCGACCAGCCCTGAACTCACTATGTAGCCTAGGGTGGCCTCCATCTGATCCTCCTGCCTGAGCCTCCCAAGTACTGGGATTCCTGGGATTCCAACACCACCCTGCTGGCCAAGTCATGATTTTAAATAGTCTGTTTATATGTGAGGGGTGACACAAAAAGGAAGAAAAAAAAAAAGGTTGGTAGAGAGCAGGGCTTCTCTGCAAGTACAGTGGACATACTCTGAGTAAATATAAGCCAAAATTGCAAAAAATAATCAATTTAATTTACTGCACTCACTTTAAGCTTAAATATTGGAAAGGTAGACTTATGTTTTCTCGGAACTTAAAAAATAGGTACACGTGCAAAAAAAAAAACCAGAATAAAACAAGTCATATAAAAATGAGAAGAATGGTAAAAGCAGGTTATATTCTTATTTGAAAGTCTTTACTCATCTTAAGAAAGTCAGAATGTGTTGTGCTGGTGCTGTTTCACTTGAGGGAATTTTACGGACTTAAGCACTTGGGATTTTGATCCTCATTTATTGGACCAGGCCTCTCTAAGTAAACATGTGGCTTATGAATCAGTGGACAGATTTGTTACTCACACTTGAATGTGTCAAAACGTTTTCTTAAGTGTCAGTCCGGCTTACTGCAATAAAAATATAAAACTCCTCCTACCCCCTTCATGTCTGTCATTTTTTATATTACATATATGATTGAAAATTACAAATGACCAAGGCCTGCAATTATTTTTAATAAGATGGCAGGCGCTAGGAACCTGACTGGCTTACTCAAATGCCTGTCTGGAATCAGATTCACCCACTGCCCAGTCTTAAAGTCTTTAGATGCAGGGACTTTAATCATACAAGGGTGATTTCCAATCCAACCTAATTCTTGCTTGTGGAATCCTAAATCAACCATTGTTTCAGTGTTTTCTTCTAGTGTATTTGTTTTTGTGTGAAAAAACTTTGCTGCTATTGGTTAGCAGCCAGCTACTTTTTACAAAGAGCCACCTGTTTTTGAGTTTACACAGGATATGTTGGATTTATGTTATACAATAGGGTCAATTTAATTTGCTTTTCCTTAAGTACAATGCTACCTGGAATTACTTCACTACCTGATACATGCTCGATTTTTGGAGACACAACAAAACACAGCAAAAACACCAGCCCTGACTTAAGTTAGCTTAAGGTATCTCATTACCTCAATTTCTTCCAATATGCATTAAAGGCTATATACTTTCAGTATGAAAAAATGGCTGTTCTGAACTCCCCACAGTCCTTGTTATTTACAATGTTTCAAAGCGTTAGAATTACTACAAAAGATTTACTCATATAGCAGAGCATGTAAAATTTAAAATCAATAAAGAATATAAATTTTGCTTGTCTCCTTGAATTGATTCCTTGCTCTGATAGCTCAATACTGTAATACTATATACTTCTTTTTTTTATTCCAGTGTCATTAACCGATAATAGTCTCTAGACTCTCTTCCCCCAGCTCTGGGACAGTTTGGAATTTCTGACAATATTCTTCATAGACAGTTGTCACAGACAATTGCTACTCCTCATACAACTTCTAAAAATGAATAGGCAGATGAGAATTATTAGTTTCTGTGGTATTAGAAACTCACATATTTTCTTTTGATGTGGTAAATATAGCTAAGCACTTGATTTTGTGGGGGAGTGGACAGGATTTGGACTTGGAATGTCTTAGCAGTGGTAGATTAATCTCATATATGTCTTTTAAAATAAGGAATATTTGGTTCCATTTTCTATAATTTTCTAATTTGAGTGTTTCAAGCCATAACTTTGCTTGGAATTAGAAAAAAGGCACACACTGAGACCACTAATGTTGGAAAGGTGAACATTTTACCATCATTACCCCAAAATTTCTTCTCAAATGTATTTGCATGGAGAGAGTCTGTCTCATTACAGACCTTCTAGTGTTTCACAGAGTGAAACAAAGTCTTCCTTAATAGATTTAGAAATAAAGATAACTCAGATTTTAAGTATTGAAGGCAGTGAAAATTATTCTATTACTTATTCCTAAATTTGCCAGAGTTGTTTGCTTAAATCAGGGTGGATCTGGGTCCTACAGCTAAAAACAGCGAGCTTACCCCAGTTTCTAGAAATGCAATGCAAAATGTCAAATCCAAACATATTGGTGAAATCTAAACTTGCTTTCATTTCTTAATGGCCACTCTCAGCCTGTGAAGAACACAGGCAGATGATTGCTTGCTTAGGCATAAAAACAGAAGAGTGTCTGCGTTGGCACCAGGTATTTTTGCTTGCTAAACCAAGGTTTTCTAGTCAGTCTCTTAAATTCTTCCTTCTCTTACATTTGTTTACTTTAGTGATTGACAGAGCCCCCAACAAAATGCCAGAGGATCTTGATTTGAATCTAGCTCCTTTACTTTGCTTTGTAACCTGGTGCAACTCTTTAACACAGAATCTCTACTTGTAAAGTAGGGATGAAGGACTTCGGTCCTGCCACACAGAAAAGTTGCCAAGTAAGCTCTGTGCAGGCTGCAGAAACCCTACACACATTAAAAAAGTTCAGATTTTGAATTTCCATATTCTCTTCTATCTGAGCTAATATTTAGCATCAGGAGAGAAATTCTTCATTGATATCTTGATAGCTTTTGGAATAAGGTAGCTAGATAAAATACAGGCTGCTCTGTTAAATGAATTTCAAATAAATTTTATATAATTATATACTTATATATGAATACATTAAGTATGTAACAACATGGTTTTACTATAATGTACTATTATAGTAATATAGTACTATATTGATAAATAAACATGTATATATAATTGGTGCTTAGTGTATGTTTGGCCCATACAGTGATTTATCTGAGAATTAAATGTAACTGGGGGCTAATTATTTTTATTTGCTAATCTGGCAACCCTCTTTATAGGTTCTGGCTGGATTTTTTTTTTTCACATTACATAGATAACAAATGGACTAGAGAAACTTGGGAGTGGGTATGTGGGGTTTCCTCATGCTTCATGGTCATTGCCTGAGTACTGAGCCCAAAATGGGAGATGCAAGCATAATGGCTTCCACGTACACTCGCCTCACAGATCTAGTGCCTGATGTAGAAAAGGGAAAAGTCAGCCTTGCTCCTCTTCTCTCTCCATGAAGGACTGAGGGGAAAAGTGATGTGCTGGGGGTGAGTTCCTTTTGGAATGCCACTGGGTGACACAGGTGCTTCCAGAAGAGTGTCTCTCCTCCTTTCCGGAAGAAGCAGCTGAGAAATCTTGAGAAAGCGCTTAAAAGAACAAGCCTTCCCATAGAGGGCCCAGAGCTGAGGACAGAGGTGTTGCCCAAGACCTGTTACAGTCCTTTACCTACAGTACTCAAGTGTCTGTGTGGTCCCTGCTGGTGTTTGCCTGGGCTTGTCTGAGAGAGCAAATTGCTTTTTTTTTTCTTTTTGGTACTGGGAATTTAACTCAGGACCTTGCACTTGCCAGGCAGGAGCTGTACCACTGACCTATGTCTCCGGCCCACAAATTGCTTTTGGATGTCTTTCTGCTTAGTGCATTTATCATCAAATTTTGTTTAATGAAAAAAGAGCTTAGCTAGGCTGACCTTGATTTTAATTTTTTTAAAAGTGATGACCATTAAAAATTATCTGTAATGTGACATCATACTTGTCTCCTCCTATCTATTATGTTGGGAAGGTCTTAAAAATATCAATAATCAGTGTTCTCACCTTTTGTTTTAAATCCTAGATCTGACACTAAGCCCTGGGACCTTAAAAGTTTGTACGGGTATGGGTAATTTGTATATATTAATTACTAATAACATTTACTATTTCAGAATACTACTTACAAAATCTGATCAAATGCTAAGTAGTTGTCTTGTCCTATGTATTAGAATATTATATTATCTAAGCTTTCTTTTCTTTTTTCTTCTGCCCTAATGGTTTATACCAGCCACATCTATACCTTTTACTGTTATCACTCTTTTTTCTTTTACATTCCCATCTGTATGATAACATGTAAGCTTTGTGAATGTCTAGGACTAAAATATCTGGGTTAGTACAAGAGCTGAGAGCATCTGGTCGTGGTTGAGCAGATGTTAGACATATCTGCTTTACCTTCGTGGGGTCACTTCTCACATAATGGCTCCTAAGAGGCTAAACCTACTATGCTTTGGTGCTGTAGATTTGGGCCTCTCAATCATGTCAGAGGGGTGCCCAGTCTATCCTATCAAAAATAGGACCTTCACAGACAGCATTCTCATGAGCTCCATGCACTTCTCAGAGGGCAGTGAGGGGTCCTGACTGTGGGAAGTGGTCCCCGCTCGCAGTTAGCCCTGTGGTTTGTGAAGAAAGGGAACTAGAACTTCTTAAGTTCAGAGACGGTGATCTCACTCATTTTTGCACAATATGCATTTAGCAAATAATTTTGAGTTATTTTGCCACAGGAAGCATAAAAACAAAGCTATCTGATTAAATAAGGCTCTAATTGTAGTTTCCATTTGGCCCTCTACAAGGAAGTCTTGGAACCTTAGCTTTTGTTTTTTAAGCAAAGTGGTGTTTCTCAGACGTTAGTGTGTGCCAGAATTCCTGGAGATCTTGGGTCTCTCTGACAGAATTTCTATTCCAAGGATTGGATAAAGCCTCAGAAGATGCATGTCTAAAAGCTTACATGAACCATACATCCTAGAACACTAACTGTCACACATCTGAAGACACTAAGGATCTGCAGATACATAAGAACATTTTAGAAGATCAACTTTTTTCTTTTTTTTGGTATTTTATTTCATTTTATTAACATGTGTTAATGATATCTATATATATATTATGGTGTTTAGTGTGATATTTTCATGCATACAGCAATGCTAATCAAATGCAGCTTCCCTTTACCCTCCCCCAACCCCCTTCCCAATTTCTAGTAATCATTATTATCCATTCAGTTTGACATTTTTAAACTTCTGCATGTGAGAGAAAACATACGGTCCTTGTCTACCTGTGTCTGGCTTATTTTACTTAGCATAATGTCCTCTAGTTCTATTTATTTTGCTGCAAATGATAAGACTTCATCCTTCTTTATGGTTGAATAATAATCCATTGCATATATACCACATTTCTTATATAAACTGGAATTTACAAAATGCTTTTCCAATGAAAAAGCACATGCTACAAGATCTGTCTAGTTTTCTCGTCATTTTAAAAAATGTTTCTCATTTTATATCACTTTGGTTGGAAATGGACACCGAAAAGTAGAGGCAGCTGTACCTCTAGGATGAAAGATGATGTTGTCCAAATCATATTGAATATTTACTGATCACTTTAGAAAGGGACAAAATATAAAAACAATAAAGACTTACCCTGAGCTTGTGAAATTCGAAGTGCAGAATTAGGGAGCAGGGAGAATTTACAAATTACGAATTAAGAGGTAGGGCTGTTATTTTTGATCCTTTAGCTCCAGGACTTTGTGACCCACTTAACCTTTCCTGCCACAGTGACCCCAGGTATCTCTGTCTCATCATGCCAGTTCCAGCTTTCTTTTTCAGGCTTGACCCCTGTGCACCTGTGGTTTTTATTGGTACTAACAGTGATCAATATTGTCCTCACAATTATTAAGCTTCGTCTTTGCAGAGTGCTGTGTACATGGTTTAATTTCACAGCAATCCAAAAGGTTTGGTGATTTTTGTCTGCTAAACATCAGCAAACTGCAGCTCCAAGTGATTAAGTGACTTGGTCAGAATCACACAGTGGACTTGGAGGTAGAGGGAAGGTAGAACTGGATTTAAAACCATTTTTTTCAGACACCTAAATTACCGTATTGCGTATTTTTTCCATTTTTTCTGCATAGCAAGTCTTTTGTTTAGAGTAAGATTCCAAGGTTTTACGAAGGTGGCTAGACAAGTGAGCAGTGCAGCCCTTTAGACAGGGTCCTGCATTCATGTTTGACAACGCAGAAGAAGAATAAAAGTACCAAGAGAGAAATGACATAATCCCAGAAATTTTAACAAGTGATAGCATTTTATTTTTGAAAATATGTTATCAACACTCTTCAAGATAAGATCCATCTTAATATTGTTGGATAGGAAAGATATGGCTCCCACCCACTTTTCTGAGGAAACCGACTTAGAGAGGTCATGTGGAAGCAGGGTCAGAGTTCAGATCCTCTGGTGCCTGTAACACGGAAACCTAAGGAGGAGGAGATGGTAAGGGTATAGGGATAGGGAAATGAAAATATTGGTCAGGGCACTTGTGATTGCAAAAGAGAAAACCCAATTCAAATTTGCTTAAGAAAATAAAAAGACAAAGATTTTATTGAAGCAGGTAACTGAGAGATTCAGGATAGGTTTGGCTCTGGCAGTGCTGGATTCAGAGATCCATGATGTTATCATGGCTCACGTGCTCTTTCCATCCCTGGCTTTGGCTTTCTTCCATGTTGGTTGTATTCTCAGGTCATCTCTCTTCTTGTGATTCTAGGAGGCTTCTAGCTACTAGCAAATAAAATTCCCTCTTTCCCAGTGATAGTCATAAAAGTCACAAATATAGACTTTGACCTGGCTTGTGTCACGTGCCCAGCCTTGAACCTGTCAGGATGGCCCAGGGATGAAATGCTCACATTGGCCAGGTGTGGATTGTGTGCTGTCTTTTGGAGTTTGGGGTGAGACAGGATGGAGTCAACCCTACCTGAACCAGGTCTGTGAGTGGGCAAGGGTTAATTATCTAAATGAAAATAGCTGCAGTTTTCAGAACAGAGAATAGATGATGAGCAGTCAAAAACCTTAAGCATCCATTTTAGTGAGCAGTAGAAAAAAATGGGCAAAAGAGTCTTCCTCAGCTTATGGTTGATTCTCACTTGATTAAAGGAGTCATTTTAGGGACCAGAAGCTATACAGCATCCCTTCCCTTTGAGTCTTTGTGAAGGGTTTCTCCTGAAAGCAGAGCCTCTGCCAAGAGTCAGGAACCAAGTCGGGCATTTTACTTACTAGGGTGTACAGTATCACAACCACACTGCTTTATGTGTAGAACTACTTTGTATTCCCGATTTAGAAGAGTAATGACTTACCAGCTAATTTGAGGAGGCTATACAAAGCTCTGCACTTACGCAGAAGTTGATGTATTTAGGTGGTTTTCATTCAGTCAGTGGGTTCCATGCTAAAACCCACATGTGTTTGATATACACCACATCCAGTGTCTCAAGAGTCAAAAGAGTAAGGCCCTCACAAATCAGCAGCACATTGCCAGTATCCTCATCTGTGAAGCAAAGGCCTGGATGATATTCATTCTTAGCTTTATTAAGTCCCATAATATATGATTCTAAGGTTTTAGATTCTGGCTAGATCATAGCAGTTGTTTTTAAAATTAGACAAACTTCTTTTTATATACTTTTTGTTTAAAAATATGCCTTGTCCTACCCTAGGAGAAATGTTTCTCTATTTTATTTATATTTTATTAGTTGTAGAAAGGAAACAGGAAAAAAAAATCAAGAATTTGTCACCCTGGCTGGCAAATTTAAGCTGGAGTTACTATGAGGATGTCTGTAAAATATGAAGGTGGGAAGGAAAAAAGCAAAAATAAAACCTGGAGAAAATGAAATATACAGTACACAAATATTTATGCAATGAGAGTTTTGAGGGTTGCTGGTGGCTACCATGATTTTGATCTTGGTTACTAGACACAACAGTGAGTCCAGAAGGTTAGGTCCAGAATCTCAGGAAAAATGCCTTTGAACTTTATTTTAAAAAGAATTTGGGGGGAAGATGCTTTTAGACACCTAATATCTTATTGTCTCCTCTGAATCTGGGAGTTTTAAAGTTAAATTGGAGAATGCCATTACTGTATTTGTCAGCTGTTTTCTTAACATAATTTAAGTTAAATAGCTATGCATAATTTGATAATTTGTGTCATACTACTCTGTTGGAATGTAAACTCCTCTTAGAACAAGAGCTGCATATATATATATATATATATATATATATATATATATATATATATATAAAATTATTGATCCCTTGGTACACAGCACAATTCCTGACCAAATGAATGGATGGAAATCCTTGGGTTCCTTTCTGCTCACTGGTTGTGTTCTTAGGAGTACCATTAAATGTGGTACTGTTGATGTTTTCAAAATAGCAGTAATTTTATAGGTTTTTTTTTTTTTTGGTCTAATGGATTATTGACAAACTTTAGGCCTCTGAATGTATTTTAGGCCATTTCAAAGAGGGTATATTTGTAAGCCCTAGAAGATATTTTCTCTTCTTTATGATTCTTCTAGGACAGTCTAGCAATAACTTTTTTCTCTTTCATATGACCTAAAATGCCTGTATGCTTAGACACATATTGGATGTGTCTTCACAAGATTCCAAGGTGTAATCTGCTTCAAAGAGGCAACACAATTAAATTCCTTACCATGAATGAGTCCTAACTATTGATAATTTCTAACTGAAATCTGACAGCTGGACAGAATTTCTTAGCTCTATTTCCTCCCTATGCCAAGTAGCTCATCTGGAAGTAGTCACCAAGATTTAAGAGGTGATAGTGGCCCCTTTATCATTTGGTGCTTGGTCTCCTTTAAGCTTCCTGCCAAGGCAATGATGATTATAATTGCTTTTTTTTTTTTTTTTTTTTTTTTTTTTTTTTTTTTTTTTTTTTTTTTTTTTTTTTTTTTTTTTTTTTTTTTTTTTTTTTTTTTTTTTTTTTTTTTTTTTTTGTTATGTAGCTCATGGTAGCTTAGATGTTTGTTTTGATCACCAACTGATTTCATCTAGAACATTATTCATGACAACTGGTTACTTTCAACTGACTTAGGGTTGTTTGGTGACTTGAAGACCAAGTTCCTGTTACCTATGCCATAAAATAGGACTTCCTATCATCCTCTTAGACCCTCTACATTTGCCAGCATATTGCAGTATTTGTGTGTAGTATGTTTGTTTTGAAAATATTCAGGTTATGATTTCAAATGTTTTGACTGATCAAAAGCAACTGGTGTCCAATTTCCTCCATGACCCTGCTCTCGAAGAGTTGACCTAAGAAAAATATCAATCCTTCCAGAATGTATTTGTGTCGATCTGACTTCGGAAACAGATAAGAGTGTTGCAAACTCATACAGCAAGTGGATTATGGAAGAGAATCTGTAAGATGATGATTAAGAGCTTGTTTCTGGAACCAGACAAACTCTGCTAGAAGCCTGGTTTGACATGCTGGTCTGTGACACTGAGCGTAAGTTTTTTGACAGCCTTGAGTCTCTTGAATCAAGAGAATGCATGCTCAGTGCAAGGCTTTAGCTACCCAGCAAATGGCCCAGGCATGCTGCCTGAAAAATGGGGTGGAATTGTAGTGCTAAAAATTAGAAGACAACAAAAGGGTATTGAGAAAGAAATGGAGGGAGTCAAGTATACTTACTATTCATGATGTAAAAAATAAAGTATGATAGATGTGGAAAGAAAATAGAATTACATCTGAAACAAACTGCTTCTTGGTTTAATGATGTTCGCTTAACTTTGCTGAGAGTCAGTTTGAGTGAAGTCACATAATGATGATCCATGTACATGTTTCCTATGAAGTAGTGGTAGAAGGTATTATCCAATGTCTTATTCAGGGTCTCTTAAACAACAACACACAGAAGCCCTTTTTATTGGAAATTAGAATTATATGTAACTCATTTTCCCCTTGTCATCTTGTTTTTTAAGAAGCCGAACACTACATTCAGTGCTTTACTGGTAATAGCTATATCGTCAAGTTCTTAAAAATGTTTCTTACAGATTTTGGAATTCTATTTTGATGTGTGTGTACGCAAGTGTGTGTGTCTGTGTGTGCTGGAGATTGAACCTAGGGCCTTACGCATGCTAGGCAAGTGCTCCACCACTGAGCAGCACCCCCAACTGCTTGTTTGTACGAGTTTTATCTTGAAATGTCTAAATTCTTTCAGGAAGAAGGAAGTTAGATTATTTAAGAGATGCTTCCTAGAGCATGTTCATAATATTTCAGCTTTTTTCTTCCTCAAGCAAATATCAAAATTGGTATTTGAAAAATGCTTTGAACTTTTTTCATGGAAAAGTACGGTGCAAAGTTAAATATATTTGTTTGTATAAGTACAAGTAAATCCTGCAAGATAGTCTTACAAAGAGGCCTCTCTGTTTCCTACATGGTGGAGTGATAGTCTTAAAATGTTTGTTACTTTATGTTAGATATTTAGTTTTTTTTCAAATTTTAAGCTATTGAGCTTAAATTATTAGGCCTATGTATATATACCAAGAATTTCATATAAAATGATGCCTAATTTGAATATGAAAGAGACTTCTTCCTCCAAACTCATATTGTCCTCAGGAATATGAGCTTACGTAAGACCCAAGAGGCAGACTAGTGTGGTGGGGAAAAAAAACAACTCATGTTTTAGAGTCAGGAGAAATAACATTCAAATCCTAACTCCATCACCTGCTAAATAGATTACCCTTAATTTTCTCCTCTGTAAAATGGTGATAATAATATTTACTTTATATGGTTGCACTGAATATTTACTTTCTATCAATAAATGATGACTGCTATTTGTCTAGGCTGCCGGCCCTCCTGGAGTTGGCCAGTTCCCAGCTGCTCAGAAATTTGGGCAGACACAATGGAGTGTGTTAGTTGAGATTGTCATAGGAGCATAAAATAATATTGTTCCTCAGGGTCTGGCCTGTGGCGAAGCCCCCTGCTAGTTCCCTCTCTCTTTCCTCTCACACGCTCCTCCAACTGGAAGGACTTAAAGGACTGAGGGTGGATCCCCTGGGCAGGAGCTTTGGTTGGTGCTCCGGGTTCTCCTTGTTGTCAACAGGCAACTGCTCTCTCAGTTGTGGGATTGGGGTGCAGCTGCCGTGGGAAATCCTGATTTCCTTTTCTTTTTTAAATGCTGAATTAACCATCACTGTGTCTCCTGGGATTAAAAAACTTTTTTGATTGCTTACCAGTGAGACAAAAAAAATTATATATCTTATTTCTACTTATTTTTCCAAGTAGAATTGGTTAATATTGAAAAAAGTTGATGTAAAAATAATCAGCTTTCTGACATTTTAAAGAGGTCAATTTGAAGTGTGGTACACAGGAGGTCCCGAGATAATGTCCAGAGCCCTGGTGCAGCCTCTC
Source organism: Dasyprocta punctata (assembly GCA_004363535.1). Classification (NCBI taxonomy): domain Eukaryota; kingdom Metazoa; phylum Chordata; class Mammalia; order Rodentia; family Dasyproctidae; genus Dasyprocta; species Dasyprocta punctata. The sequence continues at coordinate 20,575 of RJWM01019124.1, read as the reverse complement.
ATAGTTACTCCTGCCACAAACATCCACTGGGCTCCTGCTGTGTGCCTGGTATCCACGGTGCCGAGGAAAGGAGAATGAGGAGAGCACCTGTACTTACCTTACATGCGATGCATTCTTACAATCAAATCTAACATGGTTTTAAATTAAACATGATCTTTTGGATCCAGACACCTGAGTGAAAGGAAAGATTTTGGCATTCAAAGCTTCAATGGTCAGTGTGAGCACAACTGCTTTTCCATCCATCTTTACTCCTTATTCTGAGTGCTCAGGATTCCTGTTAAATTGTATACCTGTCCTCAAAGCTTCTTCCAGCACTCTCTGCTTCTTGCAGACAAAATGTTTTAGTCACTGTCTCGTGCCCTGTTCCTAACAATCCAATGCTATATAAGGCAACATGAGCTTTGCAAAATGAGGTATTTTGTAAAATGATATCTTTTCTTTGACTCTGTACTTAAAAGCAATAGAATTTTTGGTTGTGTTTGGTGTCTCCTCCTGTTTGGAAAAAACTCTCTGTACTTAAATTATACAGCTTTTCTTGAGAGTTCCAGGATTTCTGGAGTTTGGTTGAGCATTGGACTATTACTTACCCTAAAGTGTAAATGTATGTGCTAGATTACTGACATGGTTTTCTTATGACCCACTCAACTACTTTCTGCTAAATTTAGACTTTTTGTTTGAGCTAGTAAAGCATGTGTTTGCAGACCCTTGTGGAACTATTGTAAAATATTAGGTCTATATTTCCTGAGGCGTTAGCCACTGGCTGTAACCCAGTTCTAATGGGAGAGTTAAGTTGTGCAAATGACTGAGGTTACAAATGCAGAAAGGAAAGGGCAAACAGTTATTTTTCAGGGATAGGAAGAGGTTGCAGATGTGTCTGGTGTTTTTAAAGCTCTCAATTATTGATCTTGTCCTAAGACTTACAAATAGAAGCATTAATGTGTCAGTGTGACCTGGATAATAGATGATTATTGTCCATCATTAACCATACTTAGCACTAAAATGCATATGTAATGCATGCAAAAAGACCAGATTTATCATACTTTCTCAAGGTTTTACAGGACAGAATTCATTCTTTCATTCATCTTTTCCTCTGCCTTTCTCCCACTCTGTGTCTACCTTTCACATTTACTCCCTCTGCTAATTGGCAGACATTCCTACTGGATATTTCAGCCACTAGTTGGCAGGCACAAAAAAAAAAAAAAAAAAAAAAAAAAAGACAAAATGTACAGTTCTACAATGGAACCATCTTAAACCATAACTTTATTTTTTGTACTGGGGATTGAACCTGAGGCCTTACTTACACTAAGCAAGCCCTCCAGGACCAAGCTGCATTTCCAGTCCAAGGCACAACTTTTTTTACATCTTTGGTAACTACTGATTTCTGAATTATATAGCTCATCACAGTGAGTGAGGAAAATTTGAGTACTATAACACCTAGGGATTTTAGTTCAATTTCACTGTAACCTCAATTTTACTGCCATAAGTCAAGTTTGTCATCAGAGAGTTCCGTATTGCACATGATGGGCAGATTCATCTGCCTTCACTCTATGTATGCGGTCGATGCATGAGCAGCAAGGCAGTAATACGTCTTTATTTAAGCCAAACTTTGGATTCAGTCCCAAATGACATAATCTCCCCTAAGCTGGGAAATCTGGTCTAGACCACAGAATGTTATGCTGCACACACCTGTTCAGAGGATTGTACTCAAAGAGTAGTTAACAGCATTTCATTGTTATCCTGGGGGAACAAAATAAGTCACACTTGGCAGGAGCTGGAACTAGACCTACAGCTACTTGACATTTTTATGTAATAAATTAGAATATTTGATAGGATAGTTGCACAGGGTCTTTTTTTTTTTTTAGGTAAGACTGAATTACCATTTTTTTGTATAGTATTCCTTTCTGTGCCTAGTCGTGGTTGGGAGGGATCAGATGGAGAAATTAAGGCAACTAAAGCAACCATGGATTGTAGTAATTCAGACTCTAGGTAATGGAAGCCTTGAAAATTGGCTGACCATGAAGGATAAAGTGGAAGTTGCTGGAGAAAAAGAACTGACCCAATGATTTGATTTGATCATTTATCTATTCATTCATTGATTCTTTCATAATTTTTTTCACTATTCATAAATCAGAAATTCTAAGTGTTTACTATGTTTCAGGTTTCCTGATGGCACTTTTGACAGAACAGTTTATGAGATGTAGTTCCTTACTGTATTGAAATGATAAGGCTGAGAAAGAACTCTCAAAAGTAGAGACTGGGGCTCAGGAGAACAGTCTTTCTCTTCTCCAAGATGGGAGGGCTGGGAGAAAGACCCAACAGTAATTTGTTCTCATGCTTACTGTGTTGGAATTGACATCATGCTACAGATGCACCTCACAGAGATAAGGGAGACAAAGAGGTAAGAGGACTAAGCTTGAAAAATTCAGAGTTGCCCACTGCTGGCAATGAATCAAAACTCTTAAGGGTGAAAGAACTTCCTGGCAGGATGACTAAGCAGTAGGCATGGTGTAAATCTTAGTGGCAAGGGTTTGAGGTATGGAAGCTTGGTAAAGGATGAGGGAGGAACTAGAGAAAAAAAAAGAAGACTGTTTTAAAAAGCAGTGTTAACCTGGAACCCACTTAGGACAATATTAGAAGGATACCTGCAACTTACTCATTTAAGGTATGAGTTTGGGGAGCCAGTCAGTTAAATAGAGTACAACTAACTGGACTCAGAAGATGATCTGGGCCCACTACAAAGTAAGTCTTGCCACTGTGAGAGAACCAACTGGGGCCTGAGCAGTTATAAATTATCTACTGAGTACTTTTGTGCATACTGTGGGAATTTTAAGACTTAGAGGAGTATGTTCTGAGAAGAACATTTAAAAAAATTTATGCCCTGGATGATAGCATCCTGTAAGATAAAAGAATATGAGTGAATTCATTGGGAGACAAGGCTGAGGGGCAAATTGTGTAAGTTGTTAAGCAGATGTCTAGTAACACAATGCCAGGCTCTGTAAGAATGCTAAAAAGTAAAAAGAAAATAAAACAAGTTTTAAGTCTTCCAAGTGTGGGGAAGAACCAGATTGGGGAGGAAGATTTTGGTTGTAGCCTGACCTTTATACCAGGGTGCTGTGAGGTTCAGTTATGTTAAATTTTTCAACCTTACCAGGCCACTATCTGTTCATTTGTAGAATACAGAGATTTGGCAGGTTTCCCTGAAGGCCATGACCTAAAAAAATCTTGATGAGTTATGATTTTCATTATTTTATAAGATGTTGAAATTCAAATAAACCTAAATCTAATGGATTTGAATGCAAATCCAGCGTGATACTTTTAAACTTAATATGAGTTCTTTGTTCATTGATGTGAAAACATTAAAAAGTAGTATGGATTATTTAAGAATCAGGTTAGGAATACTAATTAAAATTTGCCTGTCATCTTTGAAACAGGTCATTGTTTTTACTGGAGTTCACTTCTTATGCTTTGAATTTGTTTTTCTTGATTTCAGTGGCAAAGGGTGATGAGGCCTTCCTGCTGAAAGAGGGTTTTCCCAACACCTTTGCCATGTCTACCCTCGGGGGATTTCAGATAACAAGCAGCATCACTGGCCCTCTACATTTGGCCCCCTCTCCCTGCTACAGTGCTTAGCAGATTGGATGAAAATGTGTCCGCAGAGATTAGATAGTCCAGCAACCACAGTGCATTTTTGTGCTCTGAAAGCTATCTCCCGAATCAGCCCTGTACCTCTGGTTTATCCAGAGCAGAATACAGACAGATAACATCCTTGCAATTTGACCCTGACCTTTGTCAACCTTTGTTAAGACTTCATCTGAAGTCAGGCCTAATGTTTGTAAACAGGATGTAATTAAGGCTGGGAACTGACAGGGTCTGACATTAAGACAATGCAGAGTTGGCAGGGAATGGTCTGTGAGATGTCAGTTCGCATTGTGTTCTAAGTGCCTTCATAATAATTAGTGTCCTCTGTCTGAAGGAAGTCCACTCCACTTGGATTAATCTGTCACAGCATGGAGGCCATCCTTGGGAGGGCAAGTGTTTCCTCCGATAAACCTTAGAACAAGTATGAGAAAAAAGCAAAGAGGCTTAAAAGAAAACTGTGAAAGTCAAGACTGCTGCTGACAGGTGCTGCCTGAAAATTAGAAACGGGAAATGGGAAAAAAGAAAAGCTCCTCCCATTCCTGTTACAAAGAGAATGCAGGAGCCTGCAGTGATCCGAGTTGGTCACAGTGATCTCAGGCCTGGTGGTCTGGATGCCATGAGTAGATACAGGAAGAGAAGTGTTCAGAAAAGCCCATGCATGAGTGCACTGGCTTTCGCCTTTGACTAGTGTCACACGCGTGTCAGAGATAAGTGCACACCCTATAAGAAGATTTTAGTTTAAGAGGTAATTGATTCAAAGAGACTGAACCGACTTTCTGTTATCTGAAATGTTTCTTGATCATATTTTGGTAATTTCTGTGGTACGAAGTGAGTAAAGAGATGTTAAAATGATTTTTTTGGCTTTTTATTTACAGGCTGCTGTCAGTAGCCCTTTGGGTTTGCTTGGGCTGTCCCTGAACCTCAAAATTAGTCATAGAATGCTGGAATTCAGACACTGTCTGCTGGTGTTCATAGTGACATTGTTCACAACAGCCCAAAAGTGGAAGCGACCTAAATATCCATCAAATGAACAATGTGGTATAAATACATGATGTTATACAGTCTGCAAGAGGAATTTCTGACTTTGAAAATATTACCTTAAGTGAAATAAACCAAATGCAAAAGGATACATAATGTATGATATCACTTATATGAGGTAATTATAATAGGCAAATCTACAGAGATGGAGAGAGACTAAAGCAGTGGGTACCAGAAGCTGGGAGGAGGAGGAGCTGGGGAGATAGTTAGTAATGGGTACAGAATCTCAGCTTGGATGATAAAAAAGTTCTGGAGATGGATAGTAGTGATGGCTTTGCAACTATGAATGTACTTATAATTTGTCTAAATTGTTCCACTTAAAAATGGTTAAAGTGGTAGATTTGATCTTATATTTATTTTTCCACAATTAAAAAAAAAGTTCAAAAAAAGTCACAGCAAAATAGACACTTCAAGTTGGATTAGTCTTCAGGGCATCTCCAATCCTCATATCAGCCTTCAGGAAGGTAAAGCCTTAAGGCATATTAATAACCCTTCTTACTGGTGTTTATCTAAGTATAGAATTTACTAATTCTGGAATTAGTTTGTACTTACTTTGGAACCCTCTAAGGTTTATGTTTGCATAACACTCTTGTAGGTCTTCTCTAACTCCATAACTTGATATTTACGTGATTTTGTACAGACAGGATGACTATAGGTTTAACTTTGTATTGTAACTAAAAGTAAAACTAATATCCTTCTCCTAGATATTGAATTTTCCATTGAGTTCAATAATTCTTTGAAAGCTTCATGATTATCAGTGAGAAATAAAAGAAGCCATACAATAGTTCTCAGTAGAAGAATGACTGTGAAGAATATTACAAAAAAGAGGCAAAACTTTGAAATAGACTTTAGGAAAGTATTTATTTTAACAAAAAAAAAGGTGATTTAATCATTTTTTAGTTGGATGTCTTCTTAAATTAGAAGATGCTACTACTCATATCAATAGTTTCTCACCTTTACCAAACCACTCCATCAAACTTATTTACAGAACTGATAGACTAAATAAGAGGAATTTGGAAAAGGGGTGTGTGTCTGTGTGTGTGTGTCTGTGTGTGTACTTTTTCTTTGTTCATTAATATGCTGAGGCAAGTTTTCAGGAGCTTAAACTTCAGAAAATAATTCTCTGTCTTCTTTTTCCCCCCTCTTACCTTTTAATTAAAGTAAATCCACTATCAAACTGCTGTTTATGTCCTTCACCAATTAATTGTGCCCTGCCCCATCCCATGCCAGATTTTACAGTAAAGTAATAATGACATACTCGGAGACATTGTACGTACGATAGTTTTGGGATTGCATTCTCTGGATCTTCCTACCACACTCAAAAATACACAAAGGGGTAAATTGGGCGAGATCCTTCCTGAATTAGCTTTCATAGATCACCCCATCTAACATTCTTTATCATTTATTGAGCACCTATTATTAAAAAATTATTATTGTATTTAGTTTTTGCAAAGTTTCCTTCAAAGAGTTACCTTCTCCATGAATTAAACTGAGATTCTTATTGTGAGACTAAATGACTTTAGCATGGCTACTTATTAACAAATGGCAAAATTGAGATTTAAACTTAAATTGCTCTCTACTCTTTCCATGTTGATAGGCCATTTATTCTTGGACAAAAATGAAGGTGGAGCAGGGGTGGGGGAGAAACTTCTATTCTCTTTCAGTACCCTTTATTTCTGAAAGCATATCCCTCAATAAAGGAAAGTTAATTTAAGTCTCAATTGATAAATTCCCCAGTAGGAGGGAGAGCTATATGCTTTTAAGTAGGTAGCCATGGAAGTATGTAGGGGTACACGCCTCCATCAGCCTGCTGTCAACAGTGGCTTTCAAAGAAAAGATAAGAACAAACAAATTAAGTAATAACAGCTTCATTTTTTATTGCTCCCCCAAATTACTCACTTGTATACATGTGGTTTGTAGGCTGTCTCTTGAAAGCTATCATTATTCTGAAGAGAAAGTGGGCAACAAGAGGATAGATCATTTTAGAGGCACCTTCCGAGCTGAAGTGATAAGCCATCTGCACAGGAAGACAAGAGTTAACATGTACCCAATGTGAGCGTAGATAATTAACCAAGGTTGTTTTTTTCTTAATCACCAGCATTGCAACTGAGACATATTTTTGATATTATCCAGACAATCCAGGGATGTGTGCTTCTCATGATTGACAAAGGGAGAAGACATTTCTTCCTAGACTTAGATATAGCTGAGACTCAACAATTTAAAAACAAATGTCTACCTAACAACCACGACTTAGAAAAAAAAAGGAGAAGAAAAGAGGCACAGGGATTGGCGCACACATTATCCACAGTTGGAGATAGGAGCCAAACTGGGGCCACTCAACCCCACTTAACCTAGGGAACCTCAACGAAATGTGGTATTATCCTTCCAGGGATGGTTCCCCTCCCCACCTCAAGTAGATGGTTCTCATTTGGTAGCTGTTTGATGAAAGAGGAAAAGACAGAAGCATCATGCAGAATTAATTTTGATATCCTAAATACATTTTTTGGTCATGTAAATATAGAGCCCATGGAAGAAGAAAAACAAAGCAGAGCATATAAGGCTTTTTAAAGATAGGTAAATCATTTTCTTTTTAAATGAAATTCACTTTGACTGCATGAAATATGAACAGTAATTAAATGCACAGTCTGAGGGCCTTCCATACTTTAAAGCGCTTTCTTAAAAAGAGAGAGAGAGAGAAAAAAAAGAGTACTCACCTCAGACAGGCCAATTACCCAAGAATGATGAAGTCGAGAGGAAAGTCGCTAAATTTCTTTACTTGAGTGATCACAACCCTAGCCCGTGATTAGTCCCCACGGCACCAGCGGGGATGTGGCGGGGACACTCACATTGGAAGACTTCAAATAGTCATTTCCTTGGTTAAAATAAAATCTGACTGCACTAAATAGACAGTTTTTAATCTCAACTGGACATCTGAAGATTTCTCAAGCTGTTGTTGGCTGCGGCAGAAACAAATTTTTCTGCTTTGTTGATTAAACCAGTGGTCTCCACCATTGCTTATCGGCCTGCAACGAGCTGTTCTTTTTAATTAAAAGTGAGCCACCACGAGAGAGCAATTAACAGCTAGTAATTACTGTGCTCTTCAGAACGGCAACATTTTGCCTTTCATTTCAATTATATAATGGACAAGTGGCTTTTTGATCTTCAAATTAGTGAGCTCTTGTCCCCCTTGTTTGGAGGCAGAATTGGCAGGTTAATGATGGCCTGTGGGGGCACTCTTTCCTCTGACTGATGTGAGGCGAGAAAGGCCTGGGAAGACGGAGGCAGAGGCTTACAAGAACCACAGTTCCAACCTCATGATAAAGACCAAGAAAGACACCCTGTTTGCAGGAGCTTTTGATGAGGTGGGAAAACAGGCTTACACGTAACCTCCAAAGAGCACCATACATTTTTTCTTCCTCCTTTTCTTCAGTAAAAGGGAACCATGTTTTAAAACACAAGAAAACTGATAGTTTCAATTATGCAAGATGCATAAGTCCTGGGCATCTGATGTGTAACATGGTGACTATAGTTATCAACCCTGTTTTATATACTTTAAATTTGCTAAAAAATTCCTCACTGCACACACACACACACGCACACAGTTATTGTGCGAGGAGACTGGATATGTTAACTAGCTTGATTGTGATAATTATTTCACAGTGTCCATGTATATCAAACTATTGAATTGTGTACCTTAAGTATACACGATTTCCATTTGTCAATTGTATTCCAAGGAAGCTGAGATAAAATGGAAAACTAGAATTACACTGTATCATACTTCGGTAAGGGTATTAAAAAAAAATCACATGTTGGCCAAAAATATCTGCTGTGGGGTTAGGGAAATATTTTTGACTTATTTAAGTTGGTTTTGACTTCTTTGAGAATGCCAAGAGAAAACATACTTTGGATATAATGGAGTCTTATCTTAATGAGAGAATCATGCATTTATTACCAGATCTGGTATAGATAGTGAGGCCGTAAATAGAGGCCCTTGGCATTTTTGTTTTTCTGCATCCAGTCTCTGCTTTTCATAGAACAACATAGGGCGTGCTTTCATACTGTATGAACACTCATGGATGAGTTGCTCCGCATGTGCCTACCTTTTAGGGTAGTCTCCCTTTTGGAACAGTAATTAGTTGCAGGTGCAGGAATGCAGATGTCGTCAGCCAGCTGTGTTCCCATGTCTGTCTTACATGCTCGTGTTGAGAATGTGATAGTCATGGCAATCGTTATTGGTCACAAATCACTTTATGCTACAGGGTTTCTTTTAACAATGTAAACTTGCAACAAGAAACTCCTGATTTCTGAGTACACAAAAATTACATATATCCCCAGAGAGGCAGAACTGACCAACTGCTGCTGTGTCTTCTTGTCGTTGCCATTTTCATTAGAGTCTCGTAAGTTTTGGTGAACTGTCAGGCTGGTTGGTGATAGGGCCGGTTTTGTTGGTATGGACTGAAAACAAATCATGAAATATGAAAGGAATTTGAGTTTGTGAGCGCAGAATCTGACTTATGGTGCTTTAAATGATGTAAATTGCAATACAACCATAGTTACAGGTATGTATTAGCCATTGCCTAAACTTTTTTTTCAGTGCTCTAGACTGCACCCAGGGCTTTGCACATTTTAGTGTGCAAGTGCTCTACCACTGAGTTATACCTCCAGGCCTTCCTAGACCTTTCAGATACACAGAAAGCCTTTCCTTGATGAAGAATATTGCCATGAATCAAACAGGAAATAACTTTACTCACATATGTGTGAATTCCATCTGAGAACATTTTCATTGAGCACTTTCTGATGTAAGTCTTGGTTGTTTGGTTTTAGCATCCTCATGGATACAGAGCCCTGATTAGAGTGGAGCTAGACCAGAAAGGTCAACCAGCTCCTCATCTTCCCCTACCACCAAATGGCAAGTCTGGCCAACCCTTTCATTAGGTTATGCAGTCATTCAATTTAAAAAAAAACTTTTATTTATTATTATTAATTATTTTTTTTTAGCTACTGTCCCCTTTTCTCAATGACATCTTCAGCAAGGTATGTCTTTAGATCTGTTTTCAGGGATGGTTGTAAGTCTGTTAGTAGCTTGTAGGAGTAATTTTTAGGATGTCCAGAAATGAGTAGGGATTCAATATATAGCTTTAAACAGACTTCTACATATTGAAACAATTGATACTATTACAAGAACGATATTCACCACCATGCCTCATTAGCACTATGGTCTGTATTACAGTGCTACTAGATGATGTTTTGAAACCACACATTTCTTCTTGCCAATGCAAATATCATATACTCTGCCCATGAACTAAAGTTCTGTAGTCAGATGGAAAAAATAGGCTTAGGTGTGTCTCTTTTTTCTGCTAAAGGTTTTAAAGAAATATTCCATATAACTTAACTATTTTTGCATTCACTACTGGGTTAGGCAGTTTTTTTTTTTAACAAAGGGTGGCACATTAAGTTTGAGATGTACATCTGTTAAAATGGAAATTTTGATTGATATAAGTTAAATTTGTTGAAGAGAAATGTAGCAGGGGGAGATTTCTGTACTTCTAAGTGGAAGGCTTTTCTGGTACACATCATTATACTAAATGGGAGGTAAATGTCTTTTCAATAATTGTAGTATTCAGAATCTCTTTAACATATAATGTCTTGTGATTTTTTCCCAGTGTTTAAGGACAAGTTTAGTTTTCTGTTGATCATGATTTATGCAGGGCTAGTCACAGAGTCTAATGATATCATCATTTTTTTTTTAATGACTAAACCTTTGGGAAGTGAAGGAAAAATGCTATTCCTGACATTCTTTTCAGTGATTCTGAGACTCTACAGAATTCATGGAAAGAATGAGGGCCTAAGATTGCAGTTTTATCAGTTTTCAAGTATTTGAACTAAGTCAAGTTACTTAACATCTGTACATCTTAGTTCTCTTATTTTAAAATTGGATGTTTATGCTGCCCCTAAAATGTTGTTGTGAGGACTAAACAGCATTGTATAAACATAGGTCAGTGATTACTTAGCATGTAGTCAGTGCTCAAAGAATGGTAGTGATTACTGTTATTAGTTTTCTCACTTCACTTACCTTACAGTGTCCTTTTTGCTGTCTTTTATGTGGCATTGAATCCCAGATACAAGTATTTGGGAAAATCAGTTAATATTAGATAGTGATAACCCGGTGCTTGAGTTACACTGTATAATATATTTATTCTTCTAAAAAAATCTGAAAATACTTTTGGGTAAAGTAGATGATATGTCTATAAAAGTTCTATGAGTACATTTATGGGTATCTACAGTTAGATTATTCTTCGTTTTTTTCCCCTGAAGAGAAATTACTTCTATAGTATTCACTATCAAGCTATTTTCACCTCTGGAAATTTTAAGATGTGCTATGTGATCAACCTTATCTATGTGGCAGGGTGGAGTACAGGGTAAGGGGCCCTGAGACCACTGCTCTATTGCTTGTTGAGCAACCTCAGGAAATTAATTTCTAACTTCCACATTTTATGTGAAAAGAGGTGTTTCAGGGTCACAATCAACAGAAACGGTCTGGCTAACTTAGGTAAAAGACAGTTTACTTGAATAGCATGGGTAGCACATGAAGGAAGACTGGGGAACCAGGTTTAGTTATGGGGAAGAAGTCAAGGTATCTCCACTAGGTACAAAGGGAGGAATTTGCAGGAATGACACTTTAACTTATGAGTATTCCAGATATTGGTAAAAACATGGCCTTTCTTAAGAGGCTTTCCTGTATTTGTTTCTGTTTCTGTCTTTTTTTTTCATAATTGGTAAAGATAAAAATATTAAGTAAAATCTTGAGTGTAAAATGCTTTTCACTACTTTTACTAGAAAAAAATTTGCCTTTATTTCACTTTTTAAAAATTCTGATGTCTGTTTTCTGGTCTTTAGCTCTAGTGATATAATAAAAAAATGAGATACAGGACACAGGAAGTCTGTTAGTGTTCATTACATTGTACAGAGTCATGAAGAATGGAATGATCTGTACATTTAATGTGCTTGACTCAACCTAGGCATATACACTCAAATGCTAGGCAAACCTCAGGATTACTTATAGTTGGAAACATGAGAATAACACTTCTGACTGTTTTTATTGACTCTCGAGAGTCCTGATGGTGCAGATACTTTAATATAGGGTTTCAAGACAGAAAATTATGTTCCTGAAGATTATATGGACAAATGCATTGAGTTTATAACAGTCTGGAAAATGATCAAAATTTCATTTAATTTCTATTTCAATGAAGAATAAATTGATTTACCTTGGACTATTAGAACTTTTTTTCAGTCCCATTGGGACTTGATTATTTTAACAACCATTTTCGTATGAGTGGAAGAGATTAGTTTATATAACCAGGTTTAGTCCTGTTTTTTTTTTAAATAAGCAACATAGTCTATAAAAACATTATGTACACTGGCTGAATAATTAAATTTAAAATTCCAAATAAATTAAAAGTACTTTTGTAATGAAGGAATTCTACTGGATTTTGAAAAGACTTTCTAAAAATTATATAACTAGATTTAGCTGTTTTTCTTATAAGCATTGTATATAACCTCAGTATACATTTAAGGGAATAATCACACCTAAAATTATAACCAGATTTAGCCCTGTTTTTTATAAGCAACACATAAAATCTCATATTATATATTTAGGTGAATAATTAAACATAAAATTTTGAATGAATTAGAATTACTTTCAGAAAACAAGGATTCCACTGGATTATCAAAGCTTTAAAATTGTATAATTGCTTAGCTATTGAATCCTTTTTAAGGTGGATTAATGAGAAAACAGTAAAGTTTTAAGACATTTATTTTTGGCTGCTGGGAAAACAACACAAAACAATATATGTTTTTTGTTCAAAGCGTTAAAAAGTTTAGAAAAGAAAATGTCATTCATAATCATGTCAGTCAGAAACAAGTACTGTTATTATTCTTTTTTCTAAATACATCTATTTTTAGAATGTAGTCATATCTGTTTAGATGTATAGACTTTATTCAGAAGTTCCATATTTAATATGATTGAAATTTTTAAAGAGGTAATTAGAAAAAAGTCATCATATGTAGAGAAGATGAAGGAATATGTATGCATTAGATTGCCTAATTCACTGTTATCCTGTTATTGATGTCATTGGCAAAATGTCATTGATGACTCTTATACTGTGTGATGCTTCATCCTGTTTTATTTAACTCAGATATATCTTTTAGTAGCATTCATTGGTAGATCTTTATAATCTAATACTTAATCTTTTCCTAATGTCTTTGTTCTGTTATTTTAAATCTTATTCCCTTATCCTAGTGCTAAATTATTGAATATTTTTAAAACTATACAATATGACCAATTGAACACGGTGCTGTCTGGTTTGGGAATTCCACACTTCTTATAATTGGTTATAAAGCAAAGTTGTAGTTTTAATAAGATTTTAAAAAACTCTCTTCTGGAGATAGAAATTATGGCTAGAAAATTATAGGGAAGAGAAACTTACAAAATATTACCAACTTTTATATTTTTATTCTTACTTTTTGTCTATTGGTCATTCTTTTTTGAGGTGGATTCTCACTATGTAATCCAGGCTGGTCTTGAGCTCACTTATGTAACCTCAAACTTACAGTGATTCTCCTGCCTCAACCTCCCAAATGCTGGGATTACAGGTGTGCACCACCATGCCTGGCCTATTGGTTACTCTTAACACATAATTTTTAGTATTTCTAAACAAGCTTATAATTGGTCTTGCTAACCTTTTCTCATAGAATATAAGAACTTTAACACATTTAAACATTCTTTTAGTCTTTCATGCTGCGGTCATCAACTTTCATCTCCCTTTTTATTGTTTTCTAGAATTTAAATTTTATCATCTTCTTAAGCAATCAATACTGTAGATATGTATCAGCATGTTTTATTGGCTTACTTGCTCGCCTTGTTGGTTGCATTCCCCCTTCCTTTTATCTCTTTCCCTTCCCCTTTTTTTCCTCTTCTGTCCTGCCCTGTCCTGTCCTGTACTGTCCCATTTCTCTTTTTCTCTCCCCCCTCTCTGCTTTAGTACTTCTTTCAGAAATCAAAAATAGTTGGTTAATAGTGAGCTTTAAAAATATTATTTTAAGTCTGGAAATATCTTTTCCCCTTCTCTCCTCTCCTTCCTCTCCCCTCCCCCTTCCTTATTCTCTTCCCCTCCCTCTTTCTCTCTCTCCCTCCTGTTCTCTGTCTCTCTCTCTCTCTTCTTCCTTCTTGATGTTTTGAATGGATATGCAAATTTGGTTGTTATTTTGCCTTGGCACTTTGAAGTTATTTCTATTGTGTGTTTCTTTATCAGGTTTGGATGTTGGTGAGAACTGTCTTGTTGTTCTGTAGTCTCTCTTTTAGGAAATCTGTTTTTTCTTTTTATTATTGATATTTCTTTTCTCTTTATCATTGATATTTTAAAGTTTCAATACAGTATCTCTAGGAATGGATTTTTCTTTTTGATGCTTTTTATGTCTCTCTCAAGTGCCATGTCATGTTTTTTAAATCTGGAAAACATGTAACCCATTATCTCTTCAAATACTCTTTTTCTTCTGTCTTTCTGGTATATATATATATATATATATATATATATATATATACACTGATATCTTTATAAACATATGTATTTATGTTCAAGTATTTTCTATATTTCAACTTCTCTTTATTTCTTTACAATCTATGAGATTTATTTGGTTTCATCATCAAGTTCTGTAATTTTTCTTTTCAGCTCTATATGGTTTACTATTTAGCCCACATGTTGAATTTTTTCTTTAGACTTTTTTATTTCAAGTTTTCTTGCTGATCCTTTATCATAACTATTGCTGTATTTTATCACTTTGATTTTGTTTCATTGATGTTAACTTTCCTTTTCCTTTCTGAACATTTTAAAACATCACTGCTTAAAACTTTGTTTTAGATTTCTTGGTTCTATTTCTTTCTGCAAGGTATCCTTCCTGTTGGGCTTTTGATGGTCTTTTATAGTGCTAACTTTTATGTGTGAATTTACTTATTAAGAGCTCATCTTCAGAGGGAATTTTCTTCAATTTCCTCTGTTTTCTATTCAGTAGTTACCTCAGTTCCTCTAGGTCTCATGATGATGTGGGCAACTATTTTATCCTCTCTTCAGAGGCTGGCAATACGGTTATAATTCTGCCTTCTTGGTCATGTGTGCAGGTTACTCGGGTCACAGAAAATTAGTTGCTAAAGCATATGTATGGATTTTTTGCACTGATTCACTCAACAAACACATAGGTCTCATAGGTATTGAACTTTATTTAGACATAATGGAGAACCACTGGAATGTCTGAAATGTAAGGAGATACCATCAGAATTATGCTTTAGGATGTTTAATTTGGCAAAGATATGCAGGATGAATTGTAAGAAAGGAAAATTGTAGAATTGGAGAGTAGTTAGTGGCTATTGCAAAAGAAGCATTGGGAATAAATGATAAAGACCTAGACTAAGCTATGGGTCTAGGAATAGAAAGAACGACAAAGTAAGGGAAGAATCAGCAGGACCTGGTGTCTGATGGTATGTAACAGGTAGGAAGGCAGAAGACATCAAGCATAAACGACAGGGTTAGAGATTAATGTTGGCATGAAAGGTAGTATAAAATTAGTGTGCTAGGGATGAAAGAAAAATTGTGTTCATTTTAACATGGTGTGAATTCATAGATTCTTTTTCTGGGGGAAATACTGGCATTGAAGAGGTGAGAAACAGGTTAATAGTTTGAAACCAAAATCATTCTTAAGGTCTACATGTAATTGTCTGTTTTATGAACTATAACATACTTTCTATGGGCCCTAAAGAAAAATTTTTCAGTAGTCATTACTGTTTTTTGTATTTATTGCTCATTACTATATAATTAGAAAATGGAATCAAGGAAAAGTCATTGTTTTCCCTTTGGTTGTCACATGATTTGGATTTTCCACTTAAGTTCAACCAAAAGTTAGCTTGGGATCTTGGTAATGAACCAAGATATGGAACTGCTTAGGTCCAGCCATAATCTAGGGAAGGCTTGTGGTGGAGATGGAATCAGATGCTGAAAGAATTTGGAGTCATCGCAGGGTTATCTCCAGCCAGAGGGGAAATGGCCAGTCAGGAAGAGAGACTGGCACTAGAAGCTAGTTCAGCAGCTTACTGATAACCCTTGGAAGAGCAGCATTCCTTTAAGGAAGCAATGGCATCAGCTTCCCGCAAAAACACATTAATTTGACGATTTGTTTAATCTCAATCGAGGTATGGATAATGGTGGTCTTTAAAGAAAATAAGGCGGTTTAGAAAAGTTGAAAAAAAATCCCTCTTTTAGATTACAAACACCACAAATGGTTTATAACCAAAGTCCTTAACTAAGGGATAGTAACATTTCCATATGCACGTTTGGTTCTGACATAGTAATATATTTCCAAATATGGGTGTGGCACCTTCAAGAAAACTTTAAAGTTCATGGTGGCAGCTAGTTACACACTGAATCTGGTGAGCTCCTGCTGGACTCTGTATGCTCCTGCTTGTTTGCAGTGGTGAGATACTCTGTCATCCCCACCTTGGCATTTTCCTTGCTCCTTGCTTTCCTTTCAACCACTGTGTTTTATCTTGCTTGGGGAGGCTCCTGGACCCTGCATGCACATTCAAGGGGACAGATTTGTATGTTTCTTTTACTTTCCTTGTTCATGATTTGAACCTGGACTTAGCTTTTTTTATTGGTAATGTTTTTATGTTTGCTATGTGCCAGGCACTATTCCATAGGCTTTACATGTGAGGCTTACTGAATGCTCATGTCAGCCCTATGATGCAGGTTTGTGTTGTCTCCTCTAAAAGGAGACGAATCCTAACTTGCTGAATGTTCACAGCTTATAGGTGCTGGTCACCAGTCACCATCACTGTGCTATACTACCTTGCATAAGTACAACCTAGCTAGTGGTTTTGAAAAAGAAGAGCTCTTGTTCATAGTTTTGACTACGAGAGCAGTGTCCAAACTAATTATATTCAGGCATGGGCAGGTTAGTCTTATTTGGAAAAAATCATGGGAAGAATGAATACTGGAGATACAACAGACATACTCCAGTCTATTCTTATTGATGCTATAGGTCAAACTTTGCAATTAACAAGTTGTTTATACTCAAGAAGCTATCAACCTTTTGGAAAAATGTAGTCTCTTTTCTCTATGACATAAAAGAACCAGGTATTGATTGGCACTGAAAAGACAGACACGTAAAATATAGACTCAAATTGTAGCTTGGAATATTAAGAAGTAGTATGTTTACAAATAGTCACAGAAGAACAAATACCTCAATGAATGCCATATTTGCATTGAAACTTCCCATAGAATCAAACTATCCGCTCCAACATCTTTGACCTTCTTCCGTATACATTTATGGTCTGTTGTGATGACATTCTACCTTTTCCACCAGCCAGGCTTATCAAAGCTATAAACTGGTCACATAATTCACAGAAGCTTAAAGATACGTGGAGATCTTGGATAGGGTCCAGGGGAGAGCAATGAAAATGATTAACGGGTTGGAGCAACAGCACTGATGAAAAAAGATGAATGGAATTGGGATCACTGGCACTGAGAAGGTTTAGAGGTGACTTAATAACTGTCCTTAACTGTGTGAAGGACTATTAAGAGAAGTATGATGACCAAGTGTTCTCTAAATTCATCTAGGTAGATGGAGAAAAGTGGGTAACCCACAACAGAAAGGATTTTAACCTAGCTGTGAATTTTAAACAGGATTCTCCTTTTTCATCCTCACTATTACCATTTATTGACTCTCACCTATTCCTTCTACTATACTATTGATTTTTAAGGAGAGGCTGAAGGCGAGAGGTACCCTGTGTAGAAAGTTTATTATGTAAAGAAAAGCTTTCTTCCCATTAAGGCAGTGACTCTCAGTTGGAGGCTTGGAGCAGTAAGGTGAATCAGAATCATCACACCGAGGAGCCTTTACAAAACAGAAATGCTCCGCGATTTATCACTATTTCTTAAAGCATAACTGTTTTAGAAGACTGATCTTAATTAGTTAGTTGAGGTAGGTGAAAACTGAATAGTCTCAATGGTATATAATAAAACTTGGTGACAAGTGAATGCAGTGGAGTATTTTAATTAGGTGAGCATTTTAGTTACCAAGGGCGAATTCATTCCAAAAACCTTGTGAAAGTTTAAAAAATATTTTTTATCTCTCCCTTGCTTTAATCACACCCTCAGCTAGAAGAACTTGTGGGCTCTGACTTCATGGGAAGCTGTTTTGCAAGGCAGAGTAACTGGAATTAAGAGTGAGCTAAAGAGTGAACACGGCATTTGGGGCTGCGTCATGCCTTTGGGGTTGCAGGGGAAGAATCAGAAGGTGTAAACTGGCAACTTGTTATTTTACCAATAAATTTGCTGTCTGAAAATTTCCACCCTCAAAACTTCATTACTGAAAATTAGTTAAAATTAAATATTCTCTTTGGGTAATAAAAACTGATATTAATTCTCTTCAGTTTTTAAAATAGAGGAAGTAAAACACCAGGCAGGCCGAGAAAACAGTGAGATAACCGGTAGTTATGTTTACATGTTATGAGAATGATGATACAACAATGATTTTCCCTGAGAAGCTCCACCTCTTTAATCTCTCTCAAATTCCACATCTACCATCAAGGATGATTGCTGCATAAATCTGTATTCTCTCCTACCGTTTAAGGCTATTGGTACTTTGATTAATTTAACCACATGTTACTGTCGGGTTGAACACATTCATCTTGCGTTTCAAAGTGTATACTCGTCAATCTCTCCATGGTTCCTTCCCTTCAGGCCTTATTTCATCACATTTAAGGAGACTCTCTCCTGCCTGTCTTTATCTTGTTAGGCTTTCAACGGCTTAAGTTGAATCTTTGTCCTTTCATTCTTGCTGTCAAGCCTTCTTTAACAATCTCTCTCATTTCCCTACTCATAAAATGTCAGGGCTGCTGTGTGCATTATGTGCGGAGTCAGATGTTACTACAGATTAAATCATTTTCCATCTGAGGAACCTGACTTACCCAGTATGTATGTTTTTTTAAAAAACATGTGAGTGTTCAAAGCAGAGTGCAGTGTTCCTCATCAGATTCTAAGAGAAGAAAGCTGTGTGATTTGGTTACTGGTGGGGATTCCTGTATGGTCTGAAATGGAGATGCACCACTCAGGTTTTGTAAGTGAATTAAACTTCAATTATTCAATTCAAAGATGAGGAAAATAAAATAACATGGTGTTGCACAGATATTTAGAATCAAGTTTTATCAGTCATGCTACCTGATCAAATGATCAGGTAAACTTTTAACTGTAAACTCCTGTTCTTGAACCCCAATACTTGATATCCAGCACAGGCTCAGATGTCTTTTGGAGTGAATGTGGGATGGTTGGGGGCAAAGGAAAAGTCATAGAATACAGTGTCTTAAAGATGTGTTTGTTAAAGGGTTAACATTTGAACAGCAAGATCATACATTCTAACTACAACTTTCTGTTCTATTAATATAAGAAAAAGAGGTAAGTGTGTTGTTGTTTCTAAATATGGATTGATTTTAGTGTTCCTCCATTTACTGCTACTTCTCCAGTAGCATTACTATAGGTTGTATCATATGGTAGTAATATTAAACACATATATGTTAAATAATTCTATTTGACTTGATCTTTCATGTCAATCTATGACTATGCTTATTGCAGTAGTTATTTTGTATTTTGTGCTTAGGTTGAGAACACATTGAAGGCAGAGAGTTTTACATATAATTCAGATGGAAATTCCATCATAGTCTTCAGTAGATGTCAAGTTCTGTGTATATTGTGCCACAGTAAACGTGGGTGTGCAGGTCTCTCTATGGGATGCTGACTTTAATTCCCTCAAGTATATACTAAGGAGTGGTGTAGCTTGAATTAGCCTAGGTGCCAATCAACAAACGAATGGATACAGAAAATGTGATATATATATATATATATATATATCTCATAGAGTATTATCTAACCATAGAAAAGAACAAAATTTTTTCATTTGCAGAAAAATGGATAAATCTGGAGGTTATCATGTTGAATGAAATGCTTGATTTGGAATGAAAAACATCTATTACCTGTTTTCCCTAATATGTGGAATCTAAAAAAGATGTAAAAAAGGTAGAAGGGAGACAATTATTAGACAAGAAAAAGGGAAGAAGATGGAAGAACCTGGAGTATAAAGGTAAATAATCAGAACATGAATATGATTGAAATACTCACTGAACCCCCCCAAACATGTAAAACTATAGAGGAGAGTGGACCAAGGGAGATGATAGAGGATGGATTAAAGTATGTTATGTGCATGTTCAAATCTGGCAAAATAAAAGTCATCAGTTTGTATAACCAGTATGCACTTTATTACTGGGAAATATGGGAAAGAAAAGAATACATGATAAGCCCTGAGGTTGATTAAGCCAATAATTATGGCTTTGGGATTGGGCATAGAGAAAATGGAAAAGTGATCTATTTGTTTAGTAGGTTGTGCTGTTATACAACTGACTTGACTGATGTTGCAAAGTTAATCTACTAGGCGGTGTTTTGCTTTTCATAGAAATGAATTCTGTCTATCTCTTAACTTTTCCTTACCCCAACTTGCTGCAAAATTCAAGTAGTCACCTATTTTCAACATTATGTATTCACTCTTCCTTTCAAACTCTTCTTCAGAGTTGGTGGGGTCTTGTCATTGACCCCAGGAAATGGAATGCATGTCTGTGCTGGGTAAGAGTGAAGACATTAATGTGCCAAATTCAGAAGCTCAAAAGGCATTTATCTTTAAGAATACCAGTTTGAAATGATAGCATTTTTCTAATATTTAAATGTGGTCTGTGCATGTTTTAATGACTTAAAAATAAGCAAGCCAAGATGTAGCAAAAATGGATGGAATTATAGTACTTCTT
>RJWM01019123.1:0-39665 GCA_004363535.1 Dasyprocta punctata | reverse complement strand
GCTTCCTTTTGGTCTGTCTCACATGCAGTGGATAGTTTAGTTTTTCTAGATATTTATAACTATAAATTCAGAGATGAAAAGTCCTTCTACCCATTTCAATTGACTAACACAGTGTTTCTCTTAGGGTGAGTTATGAGAGTTTAGATGCACATCTTTTATTTAATTTAAAATTCATGTGATATTCAGACTGATTAGTTACATATTTAGTTTCTCAAAATAAGATATTTTCCATGCTCTGCTCTTTAGCTTTATCTCTTAGGTAATTTTATTTACGTGCACTGTGCACAGAGCCTTCTCACAGAATGACTCATGTTTAACAAATGACAGAAAATTCCTTCCCTAAGGAGCTGGAATCTCCAAGCAAGTCATGTGGCATAGGAGGAGGAATAAAGCCAGAGCCCAATGTGCAAGCTGAGATTGCTGTTTCTGGATAAAGCAGCAGCAGCGAAAGTGTGCTTTTAGCTTAGTGATACACAATCATTGCAATGGTACAATGATTTATCATGTAAACTGAGATATTTAACAAGAAAACAGGCCATTAGGAAGCCACCAGTGAGCCATCACAGTAGGTACTTTTGTTTTAAGAATGGCATCAACCTTATAGCAGGAAGGGACAAAGAAATGGTTTACCCTTCAGGAGATCTCCACATGGCTTAAGGCTTAGCTGTTTTTTTTTTTTTAATACATTTTTATGTGGTATCTGAAGGGAGCACAGGAAGACAAGGAAGCACCACAGATAACTTTCCATTTCCATTATTGACAATATCATCTTCAAGTATAACCTTCCAAGAGATCTCTGAATATTTCTAAAATGGTCATTTATTAAAAGCTTAAGGCTCTTCTGAAAAATGAGCTAGGAGGTTCCATCTTACTCCTCCCAGAGTTTCAGGAGGCTGCTTTCGGCTCATGTGGGAATCGGAAAGCTGAGGGAGGATAAGGCAGAGAGTGCAGGGTTTCAGGCTGTGATTCAGCTGTGTGAGTGATGAAGCGCTGGGCTAGAGGCAACTTCATCATCCGTGTGCCTTGGGTCCATCCATCTGTGGGAAGTGAAAGCTCAAAGGGAAGTGGGAGGAGGATGCTGGGAAAAGGAGTGGCGTGTAGTCATGGCACGTGGGTGGCCTCAGGAATTAGGAAATTTATATTTGGATGCTGGGTGCAGCCATTAGTTATCAACAGATACAGGACAGTTTACTTAACTCTTTAAGACTTAATCCCCATCCTCCAGTAAAACATGGATAAGAATATCTTCTTGTATCTTACGTATATATTCTGTTAAATAATTTAGATAAAGTACTGAGCATAAAGACTGACAACTAGCACAATAATAACAACCAGTCACTTCTGTGAACACTAGCTGAATACTTTATATATTTTCATACAAAATCTTCCATTTCCAGCCTAAGAAATCTACAATATGTTACACCTGCAGTAGGAGAGAAAGCTGATGCAAAATGAAGTGTGCTGACTCAGAGACACAGAGGTAATAGGTTGGGTACCCTAAATGCAACCTACTTCTTTTAGCTATAAAGCTGGCTTGCCTTGTTCTCCACTATATTTCAGAAAAGCTAGATACACATTCCAGCCAGGCAGCCAACACAGTGAAACATACTTGTCATCCCAGACTCTTGGAGGCTGAGGAAGGAAGATCAAAGATTGGTACCCAGCCTGGGCAATTTAGTGACTTAGTGAGACCCTGTCTCAAGATAAAAATTTTTTAAAAAAGGAGTTTTTGACATAGTGAAGTGCAAAGGCCCTGAGTTCTGTCCTAAGTAACACACACACACACACATGCACACACATACACACACACATGACAGCCAGGTAGGGACCATTAGATCAAGAGGAACAGTAAAGTAAAAATATATCTTAAAATCCCTGTTGTCTGAGGAGTTCAGAAAGACACACCTTTGTGCTGTGGCATTTGAAGGATGTCAATCTAGGCAGATGTATTTGAGAAAGTGATTAATTAATATTTCAATGTACAAGGAAAGATGGCAAAAATATTTAGCAGCTTCCTCAATTATGCTGAGATTAGTCAAGATAATTCATCATGAATTATAAAGTGCTAGATGCATTATATGGCTAATGATAACTTTTGAGATACAGAGTGTATAATTTCAACGAGTTTTTCTAAAATTGGATATTACAAGCAAGTTACCTTACTCCTTTGTGTGTTTTTGTAAATCAACTGGATAAAGTACTTTCTATGAGGCTTGTTTACTTACAAATGCCAACAGGCCAAGGTAGTGCTATAAACGTCAGTGAGAAAGTAATAGATTATTGCACTGCTTTTGATGCTGTATCAGAGTGTGGAGGGTGCCTGGGGCAATAGTTAGTAGCCATGATTTCCAGTCATGGTTCTACCACTCATTAGCTGTCTTTCCACTCATCAATAACTTATTTGTTGGGCCCACATTTAACAAAGACTCAGTTCTTGTGTCAAAACTAATAGAAGAAGAAATAAAATTCCTAACCAAATAACAAAAGCTCTTAAGAACGACATGAAAAAATATGTCCATGTCAACTTAAAAGGAAAAGGTAAACTACCTATCTGGAAAACAATAAAAGAATTTTAATGGCACAACTCACTTTCACATACATTTGAAATTCAGGTATATATCAGTAACTATGTTATGAACTGAGTTTATAGATAGAAAAAAACCCAAAAACAAACCCAAAACACAGGGCATGCCTACCCTAAAGATTTCATTGAGGAGAATCAGACATGTAAAAACATGAATTGCCATAAAGCAGCTTGAAAGCAATAATAGAACCATGGACATTAGAAATGGGGGAGGAGAATAATTGGTGGGAACATTACATTCTTGAGGCTCATAGTTTTATGCTAGGAACTAGAAACTAACTGTGGGTAACTTAAGCAGGAAAGAAACTTATTGACACTATATTATATAACTCATTGAATTACCTAGAAGCTTGGTAAAATGGGTAGAGAACTTAATAGAAGATAGATACTATGTCTTCAGTACATTTTTCATTGATGAGATGAAATACCAAAGTTAAAGGAAGAAAGGCTTTTTTCGCTCACAATTTGTAGAGGTTTTATTCCACAGTTGACTGACTCCAAGGCTAAGTGGCATGGCAGAGGGGAATTGCAGAGAAGAAACAGTGTTTGGTAGGCGGAATGCAGAAGGGAGCAAGTGTCAAGCAATCACACCAGCCCTCTTTCTGTCCCTTATATTTTATGTAGACACTCAAACTCAGAATGGGTCACCCTTAATCCTACCCAGAACTGTGCCAAACAAATCAGAGGACTAATTTAGTAATCATATAACCTTGATATTGGCATCACACACTTAATGCCAGTATCACACACTCTAGGTGTAACCACCTCTGAAAAGCCCCACCTATGACCACATGAGCCTTTGGGGGGACATCTAGATACAAACCATAATATACTCCAAATCAAGGAAACAATCTCAGGAGAATATCTTTGCTATTACCATTGAATATTCGGGTGCCATCTTGAAACCTCACTATTACTGGTATTGAATGCTGCCCAAGATCTCTGGACCTCTTGTCTTTGATGGGTGCATCTCAAAGCACTCAGATAAAATTTATTCCACATGGGACCACAGAAGCCATCAGGAACATCAGCCACCACTCCCTGCCATCTGGAGGACCATAGTAACAGGAGCATCAGCCCCACATACCCCCCACCTGGAGGACTTCATTGGTCCAGCAGAAGCATCAGTAACCCCTCCCCCTATCCAGTGGACCTCAGCAGGCAGTTGAGAGCACAGGTGAGTCCCGTTCTATCCAGAGGACATCAGCGGGTTGGCAGTGACCATAGTGACCCCTTACCCACCTGAAGGACCTTGGTGGGCCAGTGAGAGTGCAGGTGAGCCCTTCAGAGGAAGCAGGCTGGGCCTGTGAGAATCCCAGTGATGCAGTAGAGCCATGGCTGGGTTGCACACCTTGCACATGTGGGACTGGCAGCCTGGAACAGTTTGAAGCAGCAGTAAAAATACCAGCTAAGGGTTGGTTCACATCAGCACTCCTAGGCTAGTCAGCCCAGGAAGAATCCAAGACTCACTCAACTGTCCCTACAGGAGGAATTCAAGTGACTGGCCCCTCCCCTAAACTGTGAGACCCTGAAACTGAGTGAAAGTCAACCACCCAGTAGTACCCTAAGACACACATGACAGTTGAGACTAGTGGGATTGAAAGACTGAAATACGAACCAAGAGGTGAAAATGAGCAAAAGAAAAAGCAAAATGCAATCTCAGACCCCCAGCCCATCTGGAACAAACAAAACAGACATCAGCATAAAAGACGTTGGAAGACACACACCTGAAATTTCTGAAAAGATAGCAAGTGAAGTAAAGAAACAAATCCACAATGCTATAGAGGAAATCAGATCAGAAATAATCTCTCAGGTAAAAAAAGAAATGACAACTTTAATAAAGAAATTACTAGGCATAACTAAAAATATTTCATAAAAAAGTACAGGAGCACAGGAAAATGATGGAAACCTTGAATGAACAATATAGGAAAGAAACAGAATGCATGAAATAGATTCAAAGAGATATCCAGGAAATTAAAACTTCCTTTGAAAGCTGAAAAAATCACTTGAATGAAACTGAAGATAGACTTTCAAACCTTGAAGACAGGTTCATGGCTAGTGATCAAGAAAGGAAAGAACTCTTAAAACTAACAAGGGACCATGAAATAACAATTCAACAGCTCTAAGATGATGCAAAGAAAGCAATATAAGACAGATGTCAGTGAAAAAGCAGGAGTCAGAACAAATGACACACACACACACAAATATTTGCAGAAGTAATAGCAGAAAATTTCCAAAGCATGGGACAGAATCTCATATATAGATGAGCAAGGTATACCAAACTCCAAACAGCCATAACCAATGTAAATGTACACCCAGACTTATAATAATCAATATCACAGAAATTCAGCACAAAAATAGAATATTAAAAGCTGTTAGGAAAAAAAAGAAAAAAGAAAAACAGATCATCTATCAAAGAAAGCCCATTAGAATCATGGCTCACTTCCCAACACAAAGCCTAAAGTCAAGAAGAGCTTAGAGTGAAGTATTTCAGGCCCTGAAAGTAAACAATTTTCAACCCAGATTGATGTACCCTGCAAAACTAGCTTTCAAAATTAATGGAAAAATAAGATACTTCCATGACAAAGAAAGCTAAAGAAATTCATGTCCACCAAACCAACCCTAGGAAGAGTACTGAAAGATATTGTAGATGAGATAAAAATGATTACAATTCCCAGAATGACAACAGAAAGAAACCCCCCCGCATGGCAAGCAATCAAACAGATGGGAAAAGCAGGGAACCAACCACAAGAAAATAACATGACGAAGATAAGTCAGTATATATCAGTTATAACATCAATGTAAATGGACTCAATTCATCAATTAAAAGAAACAGATCACCAGAATGTATCAAGAAACAAGATCCAAAAATATGCTGTATACAAGAAACATGCTTAACTCAAAGATAAACTCATAGACTGAAAGTCAAAGGATGGAAAACAATATTCCATGCAACATGAATCCAGAAAAAAGCAGGGGTAGCTATTCTGGTTGCAGACAAGGTGAACTTCAAACCAAAAGACATAAAGAAAGACACTACATACTTTTAGGGGAAAAATTCAAGAGGAAGATATTACAAATACAGGAGCACCCAATTATTTAAAACATGTATTAATAAAAATGAAAAATCAAATACAAATTAACACGATTATAACAGGGGACCTGAATACTTCACTGTCACAAAGAGATAGATCTACTAGACAAAAATCAACAAAGAAATAACAGAACTGAATCAAACATGTGAACAAATAGACTTAGCAGATGTTTCCAGAGTGTTTCATCCAACAACATCAGAATACACTTTCTTCTCAGAATGTACATAGGATGTTCTCTAAAATAGACCACATATTCGCCCAAAGAACATGCTCAAGTAAATGCAAAGGAATTGAAATTATCCCATGCATATTATCCAACTATAATGAATAAAATTGGAAATGAATAACAAAAGAAACTGCCAAAACTACATAAACACATGAAAATTAAATAACACCCTCCTGAACAACCAACAGGTCACAGATACAATTAAAGGAAAGATTACACAATATCTACAATTAAATGAAAATGCAGTTACAACATACAGGAACTTGTTGGATGCAATGAAAGCAGTCCTAAGAGGGGAATACATAGCAGTGAATTCTCACATCAGAAAAACAGAATAAGCACAAATAATCTAACACTGAACCTGAAGCGTCTAGAAAAAATAGAACAAGTCAAGCACAAAGCTCATGAAAGGAAGAAAATTACAAGGATTAGAGCAGAAACTAATGCAATTGAGACTAAGAAAATGATGCAAAGAATTAAGGAATTGGAGAGTTAGTTCTTTGAATGAATAAACAAAATTGATAAACCCCTAACCAACCTTATCAAGAAAAGGAAATAAAAACCTCAAATTCATACAATGAGGAACAAAAATGGTGAAATTACTACAGGTCTTGTGGAAAATCAGAAGATGATTAATACTTTGATAATCTTTACTCACATAAGCTGGAAAACTTAAGAAATTGGACAGATTCCTAGAAACCTATCAATTAACAAAGCTGAATCAAGGGAATGTAAAAATTTTGAATAATCAAATATCAATTAATGAAATTGAAAACATAATTAAAAGCTTACCAACAAGGAAAAGCCCAGGTCCTAATGGATTCACTGCAGAATTTTACAAGAAATTTAGAGAAGATTTAACATCAATAACTCCTCACACTCCTTCATGAAAGTGAAAGAGAAGCAATTCTCCCTAACACATTCTTGGAGGCAAGTATTGCTCTGTTACCAAAACCAGAGAAAGACCCAAACAGAAAGGAGAACTACAGTTCAGTCTCCCTAATGAACACAGATGCAAAAATCCTCGATAAAATACTGGCAAACAAAAATGCAGCAAATCATCAAGAGGATTATACACCATAACTAAGGTTTCATTCCAGGAATGCATCCCATGAATACACAAATTAATAAACATAATACATCACTTCAACAGAGTCAAAGACAATCACAGGTTCATCTCAATAGATACAGAAAAAATTTTGATAAAGTCCAACACTCATTCATGATAAAAAAAAAACCTACATAAAATTGAAATAGATTGTCTTTATCGTAATTTGATAAAAGCCATCTATGACAAACCAATAGCTAACACCATACTAAATGGACAATAACTGGAAACTTTCACTCTAAAATCAGGAACAAGAGAAGGATGTCCATGATCATCTGTCCTATTCAGTATAGTTCTGGAGATGTTAGGCAGAGCAATGAGAAAAGAGACAGAAAGAAAAGGAATCAGAGCAGGAAACGAAGAATTTAAAATATCATTATTTGCAGATGACATGATACTCTACATAAAAGACCCCAAAAACTCCACCAAAAGACTACTAGAGTTAATAAGAAAATTCAATAGCTGGATCCAAAGTCAACACTCAAAAATGAATAGCATTCTTAGACACAAGCAACAAACTTACTGAGAATGAAATTATGGAAATTAAACCTTTCACAATAGCATCCCCAAAAATGAGATACTTGGGAATCAGTCTAACAAAGGATGTACGAGGTCTGTACATTGAAAACTATGTTGCTCTGAAAAAGGGAGTTGAAGAAGATATGAGAAAATAGAAAGTTATCCCTTGCTCTTGGAGAGGAAGAACCAATATTGTGAAAATGTCCATACTCCTAAAACTGGTATAAAGATTTAATGCAATTCCAATCAAAATACCATCAGCATACTTCACAGATCTAGAGAAAGCATTCCTAAAATTCATCTGGAACCAGAAGAGATCTAGAATAGAAAAGACAATCCTGGTCAACAAAGGCAAGGCAGGAAATGTCAAAATCCTTGATTTAAAATTATGCTACAAAGCTACTGTGATAAAATTAGCATGGTACTGGTGAAAAAAACAGAACTGAGGATCAGTGGAATAGATTAGAAGATTCAGACAAAACTACAAACACATTCAGTTACCTTATCTTTGACAAAGGGGCCATACATTTTCTCTGGAACAAAGATACACTCTTTAATGTATGGTGCTGGAAAAATTTGCCTTCCACATGCCAGAGAGTACAACTAGACCCATGTCTATCACCATGCACTAAACTAAAGTTAAAATGGATCAAATATCTAAATATTAAAACAGAAACACTAAATCTACTGGAAGACTAGGTAGGTAGAAATCTTGAAGACTTGCGGGGAGGCAAAGAGTCCATTAACAAAATGCAAACTGCACAAGAAGTACTTCAAACAACCAACAACTGAGATCTCATTTTATTAAAAGGTATTTGCACATCAAATGAAATCACCAACAGAGTGAAAAGAAAACCCAAAGAATGGAAAAAAATTTAGCCACATGTCCCTCAGACAAAGAATTTATATCTAGAACATATAAAGAATTGAAAAACATCAGTTCCCCCAGATTCAAAGACCTAGTCCAAAAATGGGCATCTGAAATGAACACACACTTCTCAGATGAAGAAATACAAATGGCAAATAAATATATGAAAAAATGTTCAATATCTCTTTGAGAAAAGTAAATTAAAAAACACTGAGGTTTCATCTCAGTCCAGAAATAATTATTGTCATCAAGAAATCAACTAATAACAACTGCTGGTGGGGCTGTGGTAAAAAAGGAACCCTTCTGCCCTATTGGTGGGAGTGTAGACAGGTACAACTACTGTGGAAATCAGTGCAGAGATTCCTCAAAAAATAGGGCTGGAGATGACATTTGATGCAGTTATTCCCCTTCTGAGTATTTTCCCAGAAGAATTGAAAACATCATACCACAGTGATATATGTGCACCCATGTTTTAGCCACATGATTTGTAAAAGTTAAATCTTGGAAACAACCCAAATGCTCATTAACCATGGAATGGATAAAAAAGATGTGGTATTTTTATACAATGGAGTATTAAGCATAAAGAAGGATAAACTCGAGGCTTTTATAGGTAAATGGATACAAGTAGAGATCATGCTCATAAGTGAAATAAATCACTCTCATGTTAATATTATATTGTCTCCCTAGTATAAAATAATGAAAGAGTAAATAAGATCCCAAATGTAGAGTAGATATTATGAAAGTGAAAGAGAAAGAAACTGCTCAAAAGGAAAGAACAACTGGGGAAGGGGAAAGGAGAAAAGAAAGGAAAAGGTTATATATATATGTGTGTGTGTGTGTGTGTGTGTGTACTACTAATAGTTAATTATACTACCAATCTCTGTTAGTTCATCAAAAAGAGCAATTTATGCTTTCATTGTTCAATTGTTTGTTTTTTATGCCTTTATCTTGTAAGCTGAACAACTACTTTGAAGATAACAACATGCAATATATTAACCAGTGTTAATCTCTTAGTATTTTTTTGAAATTCTGTATATTCGTTTTTATTCGTTTTTTCAAAATTTAGATCACGCATTTTCTCCCTAGTGACAAAGTGAGCTGAAAACAGTGAGATTTTAGTAGGTTCTGTAGCTACTGTGAGTCCTTTTTTCCCCACTAATATTTATACAGTGAGGAATTCTCCATAAGTAGGAAAGCCATTCTGAAACTTACCAGAAAGAACTACATGTTACAGTTAATAGAAGATCATATTTTCATCTTTATTGAATTTCTTATATTTATTGGTAAGTAAATTTATCACTCCTTGCTTATGGAAAGATATATGCAAAGCTTCCATTATATTCTATAGTAATTGCTCACAAGAAAATCACCTGTATGTTGGTTTCCATAAACAGTGCTTGTTTCATGCTTCTTTCTGTGCCAATGACAGACATGCATTTTTCACAAGCTCCACACTCAAAACATGGCTGTGTACCAAAAGAACTAAGCACGGATTCTTTGGTTCTTTATTTCTTTTTTTCTTTTGGGTAATTATTTTCTCTATTTCTTTTGTTTTCTTTCTTCCTTTTCTTAAAAAAATCAGTTCAGCCAGCATACTTTATCTCAAGGAAGTTACATTTGTTTATGTAGGTGTATGAATAAGCAGAATGACAAGAGTTTGTTCCAACCAGAATTAGATGGATACTGAAATTACTTGGAGGAAAGAACATTCTGTAAATTAGGCTATGAATCCTCTAGAGCTTGAAATACTGATCACCAAAAAGATGGCTCTTGCCATCTTCCTGTATGGTGGTGTACTTCTTATTGTGGTGAATACTTTTTTTTTTGGCACAGAGGGAAATAAAAATATTTGAGAATTCATCCTTTCTTCACAATGATAAGATGTGAATTATCTACATGAATATAGATTCGATGAGTATTCTGGTCATAGAAAAGGAATTATGTGATTTGCCTCTGTGTGTGTGATATACATTGAACTGGCCATGTTATACATGTTTTCATAGCTCAAAAGAATCTACAAAGTGATACACAGTGAAGCACACCTATAAACTCAGCACTATGGGTGGTTGAGGAAGGAGAATCACAAATTTGAACCCAAGCTGGACGATTTCGTGAGACTGTGTTTCAGAATAAAAAATAAAAGCAATCTGGGGATGTAGCTCAGTGTAAAGGTTCCAGGTTCAGTCCCCAGTACTGAGGTTGGAAGAGGGAGGTCTACCAAGAGCTTTCCTTTAGTGGTGTGGAGGAGCCTCCCTACCTGACTATGTTTTGCCTAACTCTTAGATGCTCTTTCTTTGAATGTCGCTTAGCATCCTAGTTTTACTCTGCCCTTCTATGTCAGTTTTTAATTTACTTGTTATCTAATGGTTAAGCATTAGATAAATATTGGCAAGCTTTTTGAGGGTCATATCTGTCTTTCTCTATAGAACTCTTGCCTTTTATTTTGGCTCCAGTGTCTGGTTAAGTCAGAAACCAGAACATGGAAGGTATGAATGAACACTGAAAGCTTAAACAAAGAAAGTGTAACAGTGTCATTGAATTAAAGTACATATTTCTTTTCTTATTCAATGTAAATATGATTGTCAGATAGTTAGATTTGAGAACTTCCTATATGTGCCTGATGCTATGTTAAGTGTGAGTATTATAGAAGAAAAATCATAGATAACGAAATCTAGCAGAACATACTTCTGGGAAAAAAATGTAAAATTATCTATGATTCTAGGGGGAAAAGTCAAGTTCCAAAGTACACTTCTGGGGCGGTATTGAGTGTAATCTCAGTAAGCAAAGGCATTCACGTGTTTAATAGAATTGTTGTCAACAAATTTAAATTTTAAAATATTTCTGTGGTTTTCATTTAACATCTTTCTGTTTAGCAAATGGTGCTGACAACTTCTTGCATTCTGTAAAATTTGTCATGCCAATGAAAGACATAGATAAGATGGAACTCTCCATTTTTGCCTCATTTTTTTTTTTGTGCCGAACTGAAAAGTAGAATAGAATTTAATAAGGAATGTATAGATATTTAGGAAATGAAAGATTACATTAAAAGGCTACATACATTCTTCAAATGATTTTGCATATCCAGCCCAAATAAATCGTACTGTAGATGTGGGACAACCTAAGTAGAGAAGAACCATAATCTTTGGCATCTACTCTGCAATTTATAAAAATTGAGAGAGAAAGAATTGGATTTTTTTTTTTTTTTTTTTTTTTTTTTGCGGCTCCAGGGACCGAACTCACAACCTCGCACCTGCCAGGGCAGGCGCTTAAGCCACTGAGCCAAACTCCTGGCCCTGGTTTTTTAAGGCAGGGTCGCACTATGTAGCTCAAGCCGGCCTTGCGCTGGTGTTGTAGCGCAAGCCGGCCTTGAACTCACAATGCTCCTCCTACCTCAGCCTCCTGAGTGTTGGAATTAAAGGCGTGTGCCACCACGCCCGGTTCGAGAATTGGATTTTGATTATGACAGATTTGAAATTTGGCATCAATATCAAGGTAAAACTTTAGCAAATTAGTAACATATGATTTATGTGTTGACAGAAAAGAAACAACCACTACATATCAGAATGTGATCTCAGAATTCAGTCTGAGTCCTCTTTTGAAAGAATACTAGCCTTCTAGATAAGCTGATTATTAAGAAAGGTCAAGGTCTTTTTTTAACTTGAGCAAGATATTTACAGTGTTTTCTGATTTCCTACTGACAAACTGAAGAGGTTCCAATGAAGAATTCAGATGCTGAGATTTTTATCTTGAAAGTGGCATGGGAATGCTCAATCCTTAGGTTTAGCTTTTGAACTTGTCCCTTTTAGAACCTTGGTCAGCACTTTGAATGTGGATGGAAAATGTATACAAATGCCAGAAAACTGTAGATCATGTAATAAATAAGGAATTGAAGATGCTTTGGGCTGGTTTGGACAAAGAAGACTTCAATTCACATGAATAAATTCAAAATCAAAAGTTAAGAGAACTACTTAACAAAAAGTACAAGCAGAGTTTTATAAAAATCAAATCTCTCGCAAGAGAACACAGTGACATAGCAATTAAACATTTAACATCATTTTGGATTGCACTGATACAGTCTGTTAACGCCAAGTCCAAAGGAACTGATGGTCCTGTCCTGAATTCTCACTTCACCCTAGAGTGTGGTGCTGAGTAGGTGCACCACTTGAATGAGATGAGAATAATAGAAATTTTACATACAATCAAAATAAGAGAAAAATATTTGCTAGTACTGGGAATATTTGGCTTATGGGAAAAGTTCAGGGGAGATCCTGATAACAATCTTTATTTACTTAAAGGACTTTTATATAGAAAAGAATATAGATTAATTTAATAGTGTTCTAGCCAGTAGTAGGAATTGTTGCAAAGATGGGGAATTCAATTCAGCATGAAGGACCTTTTAACTATTAGAATTGTGTAGAATTGCAGTAGAAGCCCTATGAGGTGATGAACTCCTGCAATTTTAAGTGTGCAGATGTGTAATTGAAAATGCTTTATGTAGGGATTTTACATGGAAGGGAAATTGAATTAGGTAACCCGAAGACTTCTCAGTAGTCTAAGATGTTGATGTTTATAAGTTGCATTTGTGGTTCCTTTTAAATTGAAAAGGCTAAATTTTCAGTATCTTAAACATCTTTCCATTACAAAGTGCCTTATAAAGATGTAGTACCCAGGGATACTGAGAGGTGACTATTTGCATTTGGCTCACTATGCTTTGACAGGTTTTAGCTGATGTTAGCATTAGCTATGACGTATTTATGTATCACTTTTTATCTCTACTTATGAATATAATGTTGTCATTCTTTGAAAATATCTTTCATTTAACTTGCTTCAAAATTAGCTTTAACAATGAATCAAAATCTTGTATCATTGCAGTTTAGTACATCTTTATATAGCTAGAGAAAGACTTTGATGTTTGAATTTAATTCTAATTTTAGGTAGTCAGAAGACTGTCAATGCAAATTTCCAAACTTAGACATATTGGTAATATTCTTTGGTAAGTTTACAATCTACATTAATATTATCAAATATTTACTCTTTATGGGACATACTTATAGTCACTTTATGAGCTTTATCTCATTTAATCTTCATAAAAATCCTGTTAGAGAGATGACAATCCTATTTTATCAAATATTTAGAGAGCTGAAGTCATTTATCTGAGGTGATTTAGAGCAAATGCTTTTGCCAGTTCGTCGCATATCATAATTGATAGATTCCTTTTGAATATACAAGAATCAGTCATTCCATTTCACTCCTCTACTTTTCCTACCTCACCCACAGCAGATACTTCAGAAATTCCTTTTGTAAATATCCTTAATTTTTCTATCAGTTACATATGAAAAAAAAGAAACATCAGGCACTTTCCTTTTCTAATTATTTCTTTTACCCTTTCTATTCACAAGTTTTATCTCTGAACACTTAGGATTGCTTCCCTGATTTATTCTCATTGATATATTTATTTCTGAAAATTTTGTAGTCAGATGAGTCCATACTATATCAGATTCCATCATACTCTCAGGATTCCTAAAATGTTTCTAGACATCACCTAAGTTTATAGGATCTTTGATGGAGCCCGCAGTGGGGAGACTCCTGACTTAGTTCTCATAGACAGTAACCAAAGAAGGAGATTGTCATCCTCTGAGGCAGGCATGGCATAAAAGCATACTCTTAGGATACCTAGCACACAATCAAGTCAGAAGAGTTTATCCAGTTATTGTGTTGTATTTTTACTGGATGTTGAATACCATGACTGAACATATTTATTAAAAGTTCTTCAATGCAAATATTATAAAAGGCATTATTTAGTCACCTTCCCCATTTTTTATTCATTCCAGTCATGCAGGGGTAAGCCTTGATTTCAGTACCAAGGTGCATACACAGTGTCTCCGTCAACTGCTGATTGCCTCTCTCTTGCTCACTGCATAGGGCTCAGGAGGCAGTGAGGTGACTTCATGGGATATACTAATCCAGCAAAATATCTAAATACACAGCCAAGCTTGAGATAAGGCTATGACATATCTGTAACAATTTTCTACCCTCTTCTTGTTTATATGAGTGAGTTAGCTTTCCTCCTGGATAAATCCTTTGAGAGTCACTCTCCTTGGATGTCTTATTGAAGAGGAGACAGAGATGGGATCTAAATCACTTTTCTTTATTAGTTTGGAGACCATAGAAGAAATACTCTCAATAATGAAGACCTTTCTCTTTCTTTTTCTTCATTCTTACCTTTAAATATCTGTCATTCCTCAGTTAGATTTCAGTTTGATGTGGATAAATCGCTCCTAGAAGCAGAGGGTGTGAGAGGTTCACTATATAGTTGTAAGGAGACTGATCATACAGAAATTATTTTAGCGCATGATTACTTTGATTCTCAATTGGAAAGTCTCTAGCTAAAGGTCCCATACTTATTTAGAGTCATGATTATCTGATTGGATACAGAGCTTGGCAGAAATCAGTTTTCAGCTCAGACATGGGATGGCGACAGAGGCTCATTACGCTAATTTTATTTGCAGGCCAGCCTGGTTTCCTGTGCTGTGAGCTGGGTGCTTGTTCAGCTGCCTTGGCTCTGATGGGTTTGCCGCACAGCGTATTTTTGTTTCCGAACTCTTTTGGCCCTGGAAGGATGTCTGGCCTTGTTTCACTTTCATATTTCTGATGAAAGTCACAGAAGTTTCCAGGGAACCAGTGGAGGCAACTTGTGGGGCCCTTCCGTGCACCCTGTGAGTGGCTACTGGAGGATGGGTTCTAATCTGGGAAGAGCCCCTATATCCTGAGACTTTAACCTCTGCAGAGGAAAAGGAATGTTTTCACTGAACATAGCGTTATCCTCCTGTACTGCAGCTCCAAGGCAAGGCTTGTAACTAGCTGGGTTTTTGTTTTCCTGCCTGTGTTCTATTATGAACAGACGTGGTATCTTGTTACACCCCTTGACCTCCCCCAGGATGCTATGTATTAGTACTTATTACAAGGATATGAGAAAAACTAAAAAAAGTATCTAGGATTGACTTTGTAGGTTTTTTTTTTTTTTTTTTTTTTTTTTTTTTTTTTTTTTTTTTTTTTTTTTTTTTTTTTTTTTTTTTACTTTGTGGGTATTGTTATTGATTGTGTTTCATCAGTTCATTCAGGTACCAAAGTACTTACTATTAATAGAATAGCTACACATAAAGTCTCACATTAGGCATCACAAGCTGTGGATGAAGGAGGTGGAGACAATGATGGTCAACCTTCTTCATAAACGAGACCCAGAATGATCACGTGTAGATCACAAGACTCGGAAGTGATCTTGCAAGTGTTCATTGCTGATCAAAAATTAATAAGTTTAGCTATGTTAATGTTCAGAAATTATTAGTCATCATAAACAACAATGATAGATTAAACTTTACACAGATCAGAAGTGACTGATTGTTGAGAAATAAAATAACTAGATTTACAGATTAGCCCTGAAAATTAAACATTAAAATATATGCAGCAGGTAAAATGAAAATATTTTTTATCATTGTAAATGAAAGGACATAGGCCTCTTAAGAGTAACAGGGCTACCAAAGTCTTCCAATAGCCCAGTTTTTAGTATGCAGAGCTGGATGCTACTAAAAGCAAATATATTTGCGCTTCGGACTTTGAGAACTTATTTGTGCATGTACAGTGAAACTAGAACTTGTCCCTAAGTAACTCAGACCAGGAGCTCTTGCTACCAAATCTGTGCTGTCTATTGCTGAGTACTGTTAAGTGGTTTGCTAATGTTGGTTTGTAATTTATTGGTCACTGCTGTACAGCTTGTTGGACCATAATTCCAGTGATGTCCAGGGGGCCCAGAAAAGGAGGCATTCTGTTAGAAATGGAGAAACAGTTTGGGATGCTGACCTAACTTAAAAGGCCATGCTCATCATCTAAATCTACCATGACTAATGCCTTACGCATCTAAAGAAATTCTCTTGCTCCTAAAACATGCCTCCATCCATCTCGTCAGCTCAGAATTTCCTAAGTATTGCAATTACCAGGAAATAAAGAGTATCAGAAACTCCCACTTTCATTCCCTTTCCCAAAGCAAAATATTTTAAATGTCAAATGTTTACATTTATTTTAGCACAAGTTTGGTAAAACAGGATTTTTAAGTGATTCTATCTATAATCAGAGAGAAAGAGAGAGAGGAGAGAGACAATGAGACAATGTCAAGCATGTGCTTCATTGGGTAGATGCAAAGGCTAAGATGTTTCTCTTATCTTGCAAGACCTGGGTAATTGCCTCAATTTTTCACTCTTTTCATGTGAGTACATGGCCTCAGTTTTTGAGAGCCTTTTCTACCAACCTGACTCTAATGTATTTGAAGTTTTCAATTGTCTCAAGTACACTATAGTAAAATCTTTTTCCTAAGGTTCTTTGGTAAATATAGTTTAAAGAATCACTAAAATATGATACTTGACTTAGCAGTGTTAGCAAATACTGACATCCCTTCAATGCCAATAGCTTTGTGATATGACAGAAATTGTGCAGTGAGTTAGGAATATAATAAACCACTAATATGAAATCCAGGCAAAATTGTCATTCTTCTGCTTCCCCTCTGCCTCTCAGAAAAATTAGGCTGACTTTTGAACTAAACACTTCCCAACTGTTATTTTGAAAGTTTTAATTATCTTAACTTTTCTTAGATAGTCAAAATTATGTTTCCACATTTTTATATTTTTTTAAGATTTTTAGATTTTTGACAAGTTAAAACAGGATGTTTTAGAGTGGATTTCTTCAGCAGCTGAACTTACCTTCTGTAACATTTTGCTCAAAAACAATTTCCACAGCAGAACCATCAACCAGAAAATCAGGACTGATACAGAGAATGCTATAGCCAGATGGGGACCACAGTTGGGTGACAAAGTGTTTGGAATATAAAGAAGAAATAGTCTGTAAATTTCATAGTGGAGAAATTGGATAAGCAGTTCAAATTTATTAACTCAACCCTGCAACTGAGTGAAAGGAAATTCTTGGCTTTTGAATCCTAGTACACCTTTCTTATTGAACTGCATTTCCTGACTTTGGTGGACTCAATTGGTAGATAAAGAAAAAAGCGATATTTACACTCATGGTTCACATGTGCTGCTAAATCCACCTAACCTTCCATTAATATCTCCAAGTTCAATGCTTGGAGATTTGCTTTTGTATTGGTTATTCTTGTAACACCTAAATATTGTGTAAGACTAACTTGCTATATAACTTTATATACATAATATACTTAAAAATTACCTATGCATTCAATGCCTACAGAGTTTAGCTTACAAAGCTCCAAAATAAAGCCAAAAGATACGACTTTTTGTTAGGGATCAAGAAGAATGAATTAACCTTTGGAAAAATTACAATGATACATCTGTGTTGTTTTCTGCTTATTTTTCAAAATGTCTTAAATGAGTTTGGAAGATGTAACGCAAACGGAGCAGGGCAGTTTGTGTTCTGCCTTCATAGGAAGTAACTGGTTTTCATGGAATCCTGAAACTTAGTGGGAAAATGGTAGTAAATTAACCATTCCTCACCCCTCAATGCAAAGTCGAGGTGTGATTTGGGAGAGAATGTAAAAAAATGGTGGAGCTGTTGCAAATTTTCCTGTCTTTGGCCTCAGTGGTTCATTCATTCATTCAATCAGTCAATCAGTCAATCATTTGAAAATTGAGTGTCTATTTTTTCCGGCATGGTACAAATTCCTGGGCATAAAATAGTGAAAAATTAAAATAATTACATTATCCACAGCTAAAGGGAATATACAGATAAGTAAAAGGGAAGTTGCTATGAGTATACCAAGCCTATGATAAGACTGTGTAAGGTCACAATGATGTGTGTACCAAGGACACCTAACAGATTGTGGGGAGGGGCCCAGGGTGGGTTTTGAGACTTCTTTGAGCAAATGATGTTTATCCTGAAATGTAAAATATTGCCCAGGCAAAGCGAGACATATTCATTAAAGCGGGGTTTGTCTCCCCTCAAACAGTTTTCTAAAACACAAGATGCAGCGAGGAACAGAAGGATGCTTCAAAGAACCATCCTCAAGCCGGGCGTGGTGGCGCACGCCTTTGATCCCAGCACTCAGGAGGCTGAGGTAGGAGGAGCGTTGTGAGTTTGAGGCTGGCTTGGGCTACAACGCGAGGGCAAGGCCAACCTGAGCTACATAGTGTGACCCTGCCTCAAAAAAACCAAAAAAACAAAAAAATTAGGGCTGGGAGTTTGACTCAGTGGCTTAAGTGCCTGTCTGGCAGGTATGAGGCTGTGAGTTCGAACCCCCGTGCTGCAAAAAAACAAAAACAAACAAACAAAGAACAACAACAACAACAAAAAAAAAAACCAAAAAAACCCCGAAGAACCATCTTCTATGAGAGCCAGCCTATCGCTTGCAGGAGGTAGACTGTTAATCTAAAGTGTTCTAGGACTACTGAGAAAATCCATGGAACCTTACTCCTAAATTTAGAGCTATCTTTATTTTTGGCCACTTCTACCTGGAATATTCAACTAATTCATCTTTGTCTAGATTGACTCATTAAGACGGGACTGAGAGTTGTGTACAGCAGGCTGATGTCACCCTCACCTTTTATATTATGTTCAGGACAGTAACAATGTATTCATTCTGTTATGTATGATTGTCCTAAAGTCTTTAAAAAATCAGGACATCCGAAAATTTTATAGAACCTGTTTGGCAGATAATAGATATCACCGGCTAGTACTTTTAAAATATATTCTAAAGTGTTTGGGCTCAGTTGGTGTCTTGGTTACTTTTCACTCGTTGCTGAGACAAAACACCTGACACCCAAAATGAAGGAAGGAAAGAAAGGTTTTTTTATCTTACAGTTTTTGGAGGTTTCAGTTCATAATCAGCTGGTTCCAAGGCAGGGTGGCATGGCACTGGGGCAACACTTCAAGGCAGCAGCCAGAGCAAAAAGCAGCCAGAGTAAAAGGGGGAAGAGCAAGCCTCTTCTCCTCCCTTATACTGTACACAGGACACCCCCCCCCCACCCCGCGGGTGGGTGTAGCATTCACAAATCTTGCCTTCCTTTGCACAGGATGAGGATATTTACAAAGTAAGAACCCTAGCTCACTGTTGAGTCTCTCTGTTAAAACTTCGGACCTTCTCAAATTGACACAAGGAACAGGTAACTGCTTGTGCTCTATACCCCAGAATATAGAGCTGTTGAGTTACTTAATTAAGCTTTTAGAGTTGTCAAACTGACACAATGTAAAACCATAACAGTTGGGTAGAAAAGTTTAGATGAAAAGATAAACTTTGAAAATGTCTTCTGTCCTTTGAATATGTCATGTAAAAATGTGATTGAAAAATATTATATGGAAGTAAAGAAATCAGTATAAAAAGCAGATTATCATATGATTTTGAATTGTAATTCTTTAAGTCTAAGAAATTATGTAATATCTATTGTTCATTTTGGATCTTGTTTACTTTTTCAGTTTCTTACAATAAGGAGACAATACAATGGTTACACACATGAGCTGAATTATTTCACTTATGAGTAATATTATTATGAAATGGGAAGAAATCATTCAAAAGGAAAGAGAAAGTGGAATGGTGGAAAGGAAAAAGAAAGGGAAAAGAAAAAAAATATTTGTATATATATGTACACACACATAAAATAGTTAAGATAGTTATACTACTAATTGTTATTAGTTCATTGAAAAGAAAGGTTTGTACTTTATATTGTTTGATCAGTTTTTATGCCTATATCTTGTAATATGGAAAACTACTTTGAAGATAATAATATTCAATGTACTAACCATTGTTATTCTCCTACAATCTTGTTTTGAAACTTTTTACCATTGTTTTCATTGTTTTTTTCTTTGAAATAAAAAAGTATGTATATGCACATACACTTAAGTGTGTGTGGGTGCCCATTATGGAAACGTGTATGCACATAATTTTTATGCACATAATTTTAAAAAATGTTTTCTAATGCATAAACGTGAAGTGTAAATTTAGCAATCATTTGGTTAAGTGACACGTACTATCCGGGTATTTCGGAACGAAGATTTCTTCCTTGTTTGTGGAGAAAAGAGACTGTTTGAAGTTTTAGATAATGTTTCTTCAAGTTCTCCTAACTGTGGAATCTATGTGAGACTGACTTTCATGATTGCTGAGAGGCTAGGAAAACTATTTTGAGAAAAATATAGTATAACTACTGGCTATGCAGTGTTTATATGCGGGTCAACATATAAAGCCCTTTGGGAACATTATTTTGCTTGTTTTATCACAGTTCTGTGAAGTGTGTATTACCTTACAACAAAGAGGCCGGTTTCTCTCCCGTCTTTACTGCAGAATGCTTTAGCATTCTGTCTTGCTACTTAAAGTTGGCCTGTGTGCTTTGACTGGTGTATGGGCCCCTTGTGTCAGAGCAGATGGTTACTGGGAGGGTGACATTGCGGAAGCAGTGTGAGGGAGGGGATTCTGAAGGCAGCTGTGCAGCATACACTCGGATTGAAGGGCTGCATTTCTTTAGTCCCATGGAAATTTGTATTAAGACCGGACAGGAAGGAACTTTTCCTAAACTCTCCAGTCTTTCCATTTAGACTACAACTATCTTTCAGATGTGGCAATACATTATTTGGAAACTTTTATTTCATTAGGGTTCATGTCTAAAAGATTGCTATTTCCTGACCCCCCATGTTAATGTGGTTTCTTTGGAGCTGGAGACAGTCCAAGTAAATGTTCTCAGTTTTGCTGTAGTGTGAAGTACTGACTTGGAAAAGCTTTCTAATACATACAGTGCATATAATAAAGAAACACATTGAATATGGTAGGCATGTACTCAATAAATTGAAGTTAAAATTATGCAAATTCCTCTTTTACATTTTTATTCATTTAGGTTTTCTATGACATTCTATAAGTTCCATTCTTTTGCTCAGTCTCCCAGAACTGTTTTAAACCACAAAAAGAATAAACAAGCCCCTATCAGAATCATTTATTGTGAAAAAACTGCTTATTACTCTCATACCAAAATCCTAGAAATATCGCTAAATGTGTTACAAAATAGTGGCAAATGTTAAAATTAGGGCAAATTTAATCTACTATTTTTGTAAGAGTTCATTAAAATGTTACTATGGTTTTTTATAATATATATGCATATATATGTCTAAATTAAAAAATATATAGTTATTAATTTCTCTCTAAGCACCCTGCACTGTGCCTTTCACTCTAACTGTCCAATTTTTTGGTCATTTAGAGTTTTAAATGTCCAGATATTGGCATCCATTCATTCATGTATGGCTTTGGTATTCCTCTGCAAGAAGTTCATTTTTTTTCCTCGTAATTATTCTTGCTAACATTCTGTCAAAAGAAATCAAGATCATTACAAAAATTTGTAAATTATCTGTGTTATATAGCAATAACTGTCACATTTTGCTCTTTTGCTTCCTTTTTATACATTTTTCTCTCTTACATTGTAATTCTAATATACTCATTACAAATAGATTAGCAAATAATCCCCATGTTATGAGCCTTTCTTGATGACTTGCATGTTTTTCAGAAATATGGTTTTCAGTTCTTTAATTGAATTGTGTTTACCATATGGCTGAAGCTCAGACACTGTAACCATTAGGCAGGTAATTAGCAGCTATAGCAAACACTGAACTTTCAGGCATTGAGACAGTGTGCAGTGTTATCTTTCTGTCTTGATATGGCCCAGAGAAAGACAGGGAACTGGGCTCTGATGAAGACCTTTGCTCTGTAAGGTCACCCAAAGACCCTGTTTTCTTCTCCATTGCTTCTCTTCTATTTCCAAGGGTGTTACTCTCTTCCATACACTCAGAGCAATCTTATAAGCCCCATATTCTTTTCCTTTATACAAAAGGGAAGCTGTTGACTTATAAAAGCATCATTTGATAAAACCTGTTGGGCAAGGAGAGAGTGGTGGTCTTATTAAAAGATGGAGAGAATGGAGACTTGGTAGCAATTACTTGTATCTGTCATAGGAAACTAGAATTTTGCACCCATTTTTATTCTATACATTATATAGAACTTCCTTGTGTATCTCCGTTTGGTGGTATATGAATAATGCAATGAGTCATTTATCTCTCACTTTGTACCATGAATGTATCATTTATTTGCTATTTTTGATGAAATGTATTTAAAGCATTTTTTAAAAAGTGTGACTTGTCATTGGCAGTTACAGGTGACTATGATGCAAATTATAATTGTTAGTACACTTTACTCTTACAAAAGGTTTCAAAATTGTATCAAGTCAACAGAATACTCCTGTGAAGAAGTGAAAATGTTTGGCTGTGATTTTTAGTTTGAGGATACCAGGAGATTCAGCCAAAATGTGCAGCTGGAAAATGTCAGAAAGATTTTTATTTTTTCAACTGTGATTGTAAGTTTAGGACACTTTTCAGCACATTCTAAAAAACCAAAAATTAAAAACAATCAAAATCACTTTATGACAGGATATAAACTTATTTAATCTTATGGAGAATTGTTTATAAAAATATTATATTACATTGAGAATATTTCATAATGATATGCTTTACTTAGTGTAATTGTATAATTGGTTGCATTAAATTGTAAAAATTTGTTCATTTTTATTCAACATTGCTTGTCTTTTAGGCTGTAGTTAACTGTTTTTAAATTGATAATTCTAATCTATTATAAATAAAAAACTAGTATAATCATTTTGTTGGTTATATTAAACTCTTTTATTTAAAATCATTATGTAAGTTATTATTCATTTAAGGTGTATTTATTATAGGAAATTTGGAAATACATTCAAGAAAATGAATTATAGGCAAACCTATCATCTAAAGTTAACAAATGCTGGAGGTGTGTGTGTGTCTGCAAGTTTGTGCACATTTGCAT
This sequence comes from Dasyprocta punctata, assembly GCA_004363535.1. Classification (NCBI taxonomy): domain Eukaryota; kingdom Metazoa; phylum Chordata; class Mammalia; order Rodentia; family Dasyproctidae; genus Dasyprocta; species Dasyprocta punctata. The sequence continues at coordinate 16,444 of RJWM01019123.1, read as the reverse complement.
GTATTTGTAAGTGGAAATTTATGCAAATGTTTTGTTTTAAACAAAATTGAGAGTACCCATCATATTAAAACTCTCATAAGAATTTCCTGTATTCTTTGATAGCTTAATTTCAAAATGTACCTTATATCAATTTAAGCCACGTCCTTTCTTCTCTTTGCCTTTTCATTCAATTGCTCAGAGTATCTTCTGTTTCTTAAACTGTATCAATTATTCTATTTTTTATTCTTGTGTAGGGATTTTTAAAATTTTATAATTCCCTAAGCACAAAAAGAAATTAAGTACAATTATACTCTTCTGGGAAAGAAAAATTAACAATCTTTATTAAAAGAAAATTCTAGTTAGGAATCTATACAATCTATCTTACTGAATAAGAAAAAGTGAGGATGATAATAATAGGTCTTTGAAGCCAATATAATGCAGTGAAAAATGAGATGGAGAATCTTTATAAGACTGATTGTTCAGAATGAGGCCCTATTGCTGAATAAGACTTGGAGGGCCCATGTATACTTTGGGACTAACATTTGCAGTGTTCTGAGGATGCTTCAAAAGCTGAATCTTTTGCTTTTTTTTTCCAGTAACAAACATTTTTTATAGTCAATTGTCAGGGTCAAGAAGTGTCACTAATGCTACATCCATTGCTCACCCATAATGAACAATTTCATTCCATAAGAATTTTTGGTCATGGGACTTGAGGTAGGAGGCTCAGTAGTACACTTTCCTCTTCTGTTTTGTCTGCAAGTAATACCTAAGACTTTGTCCTTTTTCAAGGACTTGGTCATGAATATTCAATTTCATTGTCTTTCATAGGAGGATCAAGGAAGATTTTACTTTTACTTTTAGCTCTTGATTCCTGTAACTATCTCCAAGACTAGTCATTTAGAAATCCTTTAGGAGCATCCTTACATTAAAAAAAATACTTCAATTTAAATCAAGAATAAAAGTGATATTTATTCCTGTATTGTAAGATGACAAATTGAGAAATCTTTTCTATTTTTTAGTTTTGAAGGAGAATATGGAATAAGACAAATTCACATTTTGTATAGAAAAATCTATAATTTGCAATCTAGATTATTATTTATTGACTTCAATCTAAATTATTGCTATTGATTAATTTTAAAAAAGTATTTTGATGTTTGCATACAATTTCTTGGCCATATTATAAACAATAATTTTCATGTGGAACAGAAGTGCCTTTAATTACTTTTTCAGGTGTGATTTTATTTTACTGTTTCTCCCTCTAATCTTATTTATGTTAAATCTTCCAAGAGTTGTTTAAAAGTTCTGGCTTGGACATAGTATTCTTAATTGGCTTCTAGATCTGGCATAATATTTTCTCCACTTTCAATTTGTGCTGTCCATTTCAACAAGAATTGTTGGTAGAGGAGACCTAATTAATATGGATTAAATTGACCATACTGAAGGAAGTTCCCAAAATATCATTGTATTGACTATAGCATTTCTGGATGTGGGGATAAATTATAATCTATTTAAAAGCAATATTTTTTGCAAATTTTACAAATTTTTGGTTTTGAAATTTGGTGTTAGTCAATAAAGCTATAACAAATTTTACTGTCTCTATGACTTTATTCATGTATCTTAAAAGTTTTGTCAGTTTTGTATTTATTCTCTCTTAACTCTATTAAACTCAGTAGTTTCCCATTTTGAGACAGCACTCAAAGTGACACAAGAAGTAGAAGATAAAGAAAGAATAATGCTGGCTGGTTTTAGATCAGAAAACTCATCTGGTAAAAGTCTTTTCATCTTCTTCCTGCTCCCTGCTTCTACATGTCATACTGAGAGCTGGGAGGGTGGAATCAGTGGAAGGTTAAATCTTAAGGTAGACATTTGTATTTTTGAATGTCAGTAGTCTGAATTATTTCCAAAACTTATAAGACTCAAGTCTTTTGCTAATAATGGAAGGATAGAGTGAGTTAGATTCCACTGATATTTATTAAGTATACATTAAACAATGGATGATAGGAAAGCAGAATATTAAAAAATGATGAGATTTCTGTTGTCAGGTTTTTAATAGTTTCATTGAGAAAGAAAGACATGCATTTCTAAAATCTAGTATCAAAATGTCTTACTTAGAAAATGAAATCTATTAAGAATAACAAACATTGTTAGCTAATTTAAGACACTGATCAATAAGAGGTAGAGTCATAGTCATTTCTATGCCACAAAAAATTGTTTAAAATCTCTTTTATTCTTAATATGTTTATTTTCAATTATTTACATACTGTAGTTTTCATTCATCTACTTTCCTTGAAGTAAGCACATCACTTGGTATACATTTCAAAACTGTTTTTTATACTTTTAAATATGTAGTTCTCTTTTACAGTTTTAAGTTTTGTATTTCTGCAAGCTGGACCTGTTGTATGAATTGTAATGCAAATAGCTTTGTGAACTTAAATAATTTAAAAGTCTTTCATCTCATTGACTATAGATCTGAATCAATATTTCAATTCAGTTTCATTAACTAAATAGATGAATGGTCTTGAAAGAATTTGTTCTTCAACCATGTATACAGTCTAATTACTAAGAAATGGAATTTTGCAGGAAGACTCAGCTTCAATTTGTCATCTTCTTATTTGAATTCTTATGTACACATGGACACACATATAAACACATACCATCAGCTCATATTTGCTTTATTTTGTTCAATAGCATCTTTTTAATAGGCACGTATTAAGTAAAATGGCAAGGATTGGAGTTTTAAGGAAGGATAAGTTACTCTTGCCCTGTGTGGTTCATTTTGCCAGATACACTGGAAAATAGTCTAACAGAAATGAGGTTGGGAACGCCAAATCCATGACGTGGGCTGTATTCTTTGGCACAAATAGTATACAGTTGCATTAGTCAGCTTTCTTATGACTGAAACATGAGGAGGAGAGGTATATTTGGCTCATGGTTTTCAGTGGGGTTAATTCACTGTTGCCTGGCTCCAAGTCAGAAAAGGCAGGATGGAAGGGCACAGCGAAAGATAGGGGCTCAACTCATGGCAGTTAGGAAGCAGAAAGAGAAGAAAAGAGCCGTGAACAAGAATATACCATTCTTGGTCATGACCCAAGGAATTTATCTCAAACCAGGCTTCACTTCCTAATGGCACATTCAGCTATGAACTTACCAGTGAATTAATATTCTGATAGTGTATAGTTCCCTATGATCCAATCACCTTCCAAAAGCCCCGCCTGTGAATATATGAGACCTTGTGGATGCATTTTAGATCTAATCCATAGCAATCATCCCTAGGTATCCATGGGAGGACATTTCTAAGTCTCTGTCTCACACACAACTAACAGGATACCAAACCTGAGGATGATTAAGTCACTTATATAAAATGTTGGTAAGCAGAATAAATCAGACATACAAGCTTCAATATTGCATGGTTTTTTAAATATGAGATACCCAAAATATAAATAAATTTACAGAGTAAAATAAAAGATAGATGATAAGACACATTGAGGTAGATCTTTTACAAATGGGAAGAGGACCAAGATGTGGAGGGAGAAGAGAGGAAGGGGAGAGGAAGTGGAAGTAAAAGAATTAAGATGTAATGTACAGATACTCCCCACAATGAGTTTAATCATTATGTACTATAAATATATACTAATAAAAATTAAAAATTAAGATAAAAATCATATAGCAACTGCACATCACTTACCCACAAACTGCTATTTATTTAAAATCATTTCTAAATATAATACCTAAAACAATGTAAATTCTCTGCAAAGTGTTGTATTGTTTAGACAACAATGACAAAAAAATTCTGTTGATGTTCAGTGAAAGTGTGTTTTTTCTAATGACCATCTTTCATGTGCAGTTTGTTGAATCCATATGTGGAATCTACAGATACCAAGAGACCAGAATTTGAAAAATTCTGTTTAGTCTTGAGAGAAGCAAAGACCAGAACCTGTGTATTATGACCAGCTATGCTAGAAGACTTCATACCTGATTGTAGTAATCATGATCCCCTTTCCTGTGTTTGCTGAATACAATGAAGTACTTTTTCAACTTCATCCTTCTTTCCTCATGCTTTCTCGCTTAAACTCCAGAAGTACTTAATTTCCTGCAATCCCTGTCTGCCTAATCTGCCCCAAATGGAATGTAGGAGGCCTGCTGATGAGGGAGTCTTATTCCTGTCTGCAGGATTCACTCACAACCCTTGGTGTATACTTGCTGTGAAATTTCAATCATATTTATGAGTTGGAAGAAAGTTACACTGAAAACAGACCCGTAAATGAGGCAGACATGCTTGGTTACTTGGAAATTACACAAAGTAGGGGAGACAAATACGGGAAAGTCAATGCACTGAGTCAAAAAACAGGGGTGGGGGTTTCCTAAAATTCTAGGACTCAGCAATTCCTTGTAAAGCCCTACATATTCTCCATGGAGAGCAAATCAAATTATCTCTGAAGAACAGATACTCTTGCATTCCCAAACACCCCTTCCTTGGGACAAGAATCAGAAATGGAGACCATTTCTGCCTGAATTTTGCAGCTCATCTTCCACGGAAAACACTGAGCTTTTACTTGATGAGTTCATGAATAAAATGTTCTTGAACCGTGACTTGAAGAATTTAGCTGGATGCTTTTTAAAAATGAGTGAATATTCAGCTGATTTATTTCAGGTTTTTGAGAAGAGTGAAAGAAAAAATCTGAGGGCCTATATTCTTATCACTGTGGAAACTTCCAGGACTGAGTGAGGACTTGGGAAAAGTCATTGATAACTATAAACTTAGTAAAAAAAATTTGAGAGGTCTGCATACTTCTTATAACCACTGTGAGGATCATGGAGCCATCTCCTGCAGTGGTGAAATTCCTCCAAACCCTCAGTTCCTCACCCTCTCAGGGTGGTTCAAGTCACCATCACAATTTCAGGTCACATGTTTCCCAGGAGGAGTTTGATTTTGCTACTTAGTAGGATGTGCTGCTTTTGCCATTTGAAGTTGATAAGTAGGGGAGTCATTGAAATTGAAGACATTGAAGACTGATCTACATTCCTGGAACCTGGTAATGGGCACCCAGCTGGCTGCTGCAGCTCCTTTCATGTACAGTTATCCAGACATCTCTGCCACCTCCCCTGATAATCCTGAGGCCACTCAGCTTCTTGGAGTATTTTTGCCAGTTGAGAACAAACCATACCCCTCTGTGGATATTCAGTGGTGGAAATAGATGAAAGAATCCATCAACTAATTGCCATAGCTGGAATGATTATAACAAGCATTAGAAATTCACTTACAGAAATTTAAGTATTCACAGATTTACTAGGGAGAAAGTTTCCCTCCTCATACCTGAGTAGGAAATGTTTAAGGAAAAAAAGAAGATTAAAGGTGAAAATGTCAAGAAAAGAAAGATTTTCAAAGAAAAATACAGTTTTCCCTTAGTATCCCTGGTTTCCACATATACCAAAATTTGAGAATTTACAAGTCCCTATGTAAAACAGTGTAGTATTTGTATATAGCTGGTGCACATTGTTCCATATAGTTTAAATCATTTCTAGATGTATTACAACAGTAGATTGTAAATGGTATATATTGTTTAAGAAAATAAAAAGGGGGAAAACCTGTATGAGTTCATTGTAAACACCATCTTTTATAAAATAATTTTGATTGGCAATGAATCCAGTGATATGCAACCTGTGGAGACAAAGGTGTAGTGTAATTTCCTTTGGCTACCACTTTGAGAAAAATAGTACAAATAGAACTTTCCTCTTTGAAATAAAAGCTTTTTTCTAATTGTTCTAGAACCTCTGGAGTTATAATTTTCAAAGTGTCTGAGATTCTGTTATGGCATGTTATTTTTGAGGAAAGCAGAAAACATACAATATCGTAATTTTGAGGGAAATCAGAAAACTGATTCTTTAAACAAATTTGAATTCTTGCACTTGAAGGGATGAGCATTTCCACTTGCAGACCTTCCTCCCATCTTTAAATTCTGAGCCAATCCACTTTGAGGACTGGAACTCTGCTCTCATCCATCCTGTGGGTGGGAAAGAATCATCAAACGCTCCTTCCAGTTATTCTGCCCTGACAGGGTCCTGGGGCTCACCAAACAGAAAGGCTCATTAAGGCAAAATCTCCAAATCTTGTATTGTTTCTTCCTGTCATACAGGGGCCCAATTCTGATCATGGAATTTTATATCAAAAGGTGATTTTTTTGACTAGCCTTCTTAGAATAAGACTTCTGTCCCGCACATAGACTTCTGTGAAAACTTTCCACACATACAAACTTCCCAGAATGCAGCTATTAGCCTTGTCTTCTGAAGTTGATTCTTCTGTTTGCAAAAATTGCTCCTGGTCAAACTTCTAGGACCCATTGTAACATGACTGTCATCAGAGATTGCAAATTCAGTGATATCCAAAGGGACAGAGCTGTGTAAGGATTGGAAAGAGCATAGCTCTTTAAAGGAGGTATTCACATGTCATCTCCAGCCAGTATGTGTAATTTCAAGGGAAGAAATACTCTGAATTTTGTGTGAAATTTCCATATTTGAAATTGAATTCATGGTTTTAAATGGCACATGCCAACTAAACTACACCTGCTGCCTGACCTGTGACACACTTATACATGTGTGACTTCTATCTCAGATCATTTTCCTGAATTAAGCAATTATCCTTGTGTTTGTATTTTTGTGCAGGCAAATAGCCTGTGCTGTCCCAGGACTGAGCCTGGGACACCTCACTATCTATTGCAGCCAAGCAGGTGGTTGGTCTCCTGGACCATCTTGCATTCTAATATTTCCCTAATGTGTGATAGGATCAATGTATCCCAAGGAGCAATTCCTTGAGGAATATAATTTTCAACCCAAGAAACTATTAAGAAATCCAGTTAGCTAAACGCTGTGATGGTGTTTAAGAGCATAGACATGGAATATTAATAAACTACAGACTTTGTTCTCTCCACTTACATGGAGGATAATGTAAACAACATCTTGAACAATGAACAGCTTCCTTGTTTAATCCTCTGCCCTTGAGGACAGACAGAACCTGTGACTTACTTCTAAGCAGTAGAATATAGCAAAGGTGATGGAATGGTAGCTCCTTAACTAGGATAAGTTTATGACAGAGGTGATGGAAGCGTCACATCCATGATTAAATTATGATTCTGTCTTGTATTCTATGACTCCTTCTCAGAAGACTTGAAAATCTTCTGCTGACCTTGAAGTATCAAACACCAACCCTATAAACAGCTTTCAGAGAGGGCCATGTAGCAGGGAATTGTGCCTGGTGTTCAGGATTTGGGGGCAGGTTTCCTACAACTGCTGGTGAGAAGTTGAGCTCCTAATCATACAGTTGTAAGGAAATGAATTCCTCTAACACCTAAATGAGCTTGGAAGGGGATTTTTTCTTAGGTAAAATTTCAGATGATACTGCACCCCTGGTCAGCAATTTAGTTTCAGCCTGTGAGATCCCAAGCAGCGAAACCAACTAAAACATACCAGGACTCCTGCCTGATGAACATTATGGGATAATAAATGTTTGATATTTTAAACTATTGGTTATGCAATAATAGAAAATTAATGTGAGCAGTTCCTAGCCTACCATGGAAGATCCAGTAGTAACACCTAAAATAGCTGACTTGAATTCCTTTTAGGGAAAGCTTCACACATGTGTGACTTTTGTTGTTTTAAATTTGGTTGGCTGACTCCTAGGGCTGTCCCAAATGTGGTTCTGCAATGGAAAAGATAGTATTTTTTTTTTTTATTAAGAGAAAGATGTGTGCTCATGGATTACATTGAAATCGTTAAGATGTTGAGTTCTTCTATCCAGAAGTTCTCTTGCAGTTAGCACTGCCCAGACTAGCTGTACATTCCACAGGAGAAGATGCCTCCTTGAATCAATTTTCTGTGAGTGCTACCAAATGGAGGCACCAGAAGGAGACTGGAGAAGAGTCATGGTAGTGATGAGAGAAGTCGGAGACTGTGTTTCAGCCCTGATCTAGGGCTGGCATCTTACACAGCAGTTACATGTCCTCCAAGGCTCCAGTTAAGGGGTTGCCTAGTGTGGTATCTGAAGCTTCCTTGTACCATACGGCAGCCCCTCTTCTTACGGCTCTCTGTGGCTATGCAATTTGACATGAAATTGAACAGGAAAAGGAGGTTAAATTCTTCAGACACACTAGTCGTGTATCATGTGCTCAGTAGCCACAGGTCACTATAATGGCAATCGTATAGGATGCTGCAGATAAACACTACTTCCAGTATTGCATAGAAATGTATTTGTGAAGTTACTTACTGATAAGTTACTTACTCGACAGTTATCTGGCTGATAGGCTCTGGTAAGACCACCTCCTCTCTTTGCCACTCTAGCCAAGAGGTGGGAGTGGCTGTTCAATGTTGCTACTTATTCTAGATTGTCTGTCCTTTGAGTTCTCAGCATTTCTCCTTCCTGTATAACTGATTCATTGCTTTAAAAGTTCCTTCGTCCTAACTAACCAAGTGAGTTCTTTCCTGGTCAGTTTTTAGTTGAGATACTAAAAGAGGCTAGGAACCTACATTACTTTCCTGTCTTTATATAACAAATTTCCCTCAAACTTAGTAGAGTAAAGTGACAAACATTTATTATTTTTAGTTTCTGTGAGTCAATGATCTGGTTCTAGCTCAAGAACATTCATAAAATTTGGTGAGTGTATATATTGACAAGGGTTGATGTCTCATTTGAAAGCTCACCTAGTGAAGAATTTGTTCCCTTATGTGGCTGCAGGCAAGCTTCAGGTTCTCACTGGGTGCACCCTGGAACTCTCTGGCACCAATACCTCCCCACAGATGGTGAACATTGCTTATAATGATGTTGGTTTCCCCTCCAGCAAGTGATGGTATTTGGGGTTGGAGAGATATTATGAGACCAAGAGAGAAAGGGCATCTGAGGGGGAAGATGTCATCCCTTGTAACTTAAAATCAGCAGTAACAGTAACAGGCCATCATGTCCACAGCAATTTGTTGACCACACAGAACAATGCTGGTACAGTGCAGAAGGGGAATATATATGATGAGAACATTAGAGGCAGGGGTTACTTGGGACATCTTGGGAACTGTGGAGAGGTTGAGTGGATTTGATTCGTGAAAGATTGTTCTGCCTGTCTGTAACTTAAATTGGAAAGGGCAGAAGGTGCACAGCGAACAGTAAAGTAATATCCTGTTGCAAAGGAATTTGAAGAAAAAGAGACCAGTACTGTGTGATTCTATGTCACCTTTGAATTTGACATGTCAGAATAAGGCTCGATCAGTGCTTTCATTTAAATCCAAGAAATGATGGAAAATTATAAATGGGTTATAGTATTTGTTCTGGAAAATAACTTGAAATCATTGGCCCATTTATCAAGATTTGGGGCAAATATTTTAATATTTTGAAAGAGAAAATACCTGACAGAAGCAAAATTTATTACAAGCTTCAGGTGCACAGGTTCTGGTCTCACATTCATGCTTGATGGCTCAGCAGCATATATTCAGCAAGCCTCAGGTAGCTCCTAGCACTGGAGCAGTTTTCTACAGAGAAAGATTTAGAAAGCACAATTCTGTGTCTGTCCACTGACTGATGATTAATTTCAGGACTGCTGTGGGTGTGTGAGGAGGAAGAGAAAGAACTTCATTCCAATTCAACCCTTTGGTAAGGTGAAGTGAGCTCTTGGTGCCAGCTTGGCCTTCCTTGATGAATGTGAACCCACATGTTCATTTGTAGCACACGATATCATTGTTGCTTCTTGGATAAAAGAGACCCCATCTTCTCAGGCAGTTGTACTTACGTTTTCTTGCATATAATCTCCTGTGAAATGTTGAAGTTCCAAAAAGCCACCATTTCAGAGAGCAATTTAGTATAGCAGCTGTCATCATCATCCGTGGTAGTAAAATACAGTTTAATATGATAAGATACTTAGTGGAGGAAAAGATACCATATTTATATCACAGTATATTGATATTATTATTACAATATACTGATATAATTTTTGTACTTTATTATTTGTTATTGTTAATTTCTTACTGGGGCTAATTTACAAACTAAACTTTAGCATAGGTACATGAGTATGTATTATATCTATATCTATATCATATATATGTTTATATACAGGATTTGATACTTTCATGGTTTCAGATACCTACTGGGGAGTCTTGGAATGTATCCTCCACGGATAAGGAGGGTCTATTGGATGTACTATTCACAAAAAAGATGAGCATTTCTCAGAAGAGAAAGAGACCAAGTATGAGATTGAGAAGAGAATTGAGGCTTAGGAAATACAGGATATAAAGTAATTTTTTTCCCCAAATGAACTTTAGTGAGTAGGTTTTTTTTTAATTTAAATTGAAAGGCATTTTCATGTTTGAAAGTTCTAAGCTGTAAAAATAAACCCTGGAAGTAGATTGCCTGGGGTAAGATTTAATTAAACACTGTACAGTAAATTAGCATAATTTGATGAGGATCAGCTTTAGTTCCTAGAAACTGCAACTGGCAGAAATTTTAATTTTGTAATATCTTTTAAAATTCTACTGTCTCATCTCCAAAGAGCAGTTTTAGAAAATAAAACCTAAACAAGGTATTACAAAGAAGAAGGCAATTTATTAGAAAGATCATGTGCTGGTGCTGGGATTTGAGAAGAGGCTTAATGCAGATACTAAAAGTCTGCAAGAATAATGGTCCCTTGTAAAACAAAATATATGAATGGAAAAATGAGTTGAAACCCTTAACCTGAAACAAAAGGGCTATTCACTATTGGTCATATGAAGTCGCAGCCTCCCTGGGCTATGACTTAACTGGAAAATCAAGGGAAATCTTTGCTTCCTTCCATTATTCTTCCTCCATTGTTTACTCTCATTATTTCTTTTTTTTCTTTGTCTTTTTCTAACTAGATCTCTTTTTGTATATCTAGATAAGAGAAAACATTTTTAAAAGAATGAGAAAAAGCATCAACCCAACATGGGAACATCCCTGTGTTTTGTTGTTTGCCCTAACTCATAACTCACATGTATCCAGTATTAGTCACTAAACACGGATACAGTTCATGCCCAAGGAACCACCTGTAGGCAAGAGTTACTGCAGGACAGAATATGCTACCTGCAGAAAGAAAGAGAAGAAGGCTGATGGACAACTAGGTTCCCAAGAACTAACTCCTGTGATAAGTTTTAAGAGTGAGGGAACTTGTTAAAAGTTTAAATTGCCCTAGGAAAGGAGGAATTGTGATAAGACTGCAAGAATTCACAAATTCTAGAAAATTGGAGGTAGGCATTTATTGCAGGTGCATTGTCAATACCAAAAAGGGAGCATGGGATATAGTGGTGTTGAATAAAACTATGATGTTGTCTGGCCTCATTGAATAGTTTACATGAGTAATGGGTCCTCTGGTATCTTTCCCCACCTCGATAAGTTTTGAAGTAGAGACTTGTCTTTTCGACCCCAAAGATTAAATTCCTGAAAGTCCCTTAACGGGAAAGTAATAGTTGAGAAATTTTAAATTTAAAAGAAATCAGCATTTCCTAAGAAATGCATTCTACTTTTGTAAAAAGGCTCTAATTGCCTCTATATTCATTTCCATTCTACAGCTCTTATGTGCTAGGAAGTTTTCATGATCTCTCTATCATGTAGTCATCCACCTTTATAGATTCAGAATGGATACTGATTGGGCTAGTTCAGGTGTTAATCCTTTAGTTGCTGGGTCCTAGAAAGACCTGTGGTTCTTGTCCCTGGAAGGAAGATGAACAGCAGAGGGAGTTGAGGGCATCAGCTATTTACAATCAGTACAGGCATGTTTTCTTGTTTTGATAAGTATGACATAACCTGCCAGACGAACACCTGCTGTGCTTATAGAGTTGCTTCACTTTATTGCCAAAAATGAGCACATGTCAGAAGTTTTTCTATGTCTAACATATCTCCTAAGAATCTAATGCTTTTTGAATTTCATTGAAATTTTATAACACAGGAATCGACTTCATTTTTCTGTGTCCTCGTACTAGCACTTCCTTGGTCCCTAAGATAAAGAATAATGCAGATACCCAAGTTTGCCTGATATAAATTTTTTTTGTCGATGCAACTTTATACCAACTACAGGCATCAGCAACTATCACGTATACCACCGTTTCTCTCCTCTCAATAGGCACAAGGACTTAATTTGAAGTCCTTGCTTTCACATCACCCCATGCTGCTTTGAGAAACAGTCAACAAACATCTTAGGGAACTGGCCAAGCAAAGGTTCCAAAGATGAGAAGAGTCCAGCTGAAAAGAATTTTTCCAGAACTTTGCAATTAAAAATCCTCTGCAACTAGAAAACACGAAGAACCTAGTTTGATTTTGCTGTGTATAACACTCAATATATAAGGTCTGAAGTTTTGTTTTGAATTACATATAACAAGAAGCACTCGCATTGTTTTCAGTACTGTTCCCAAACATCTTAATCTGGCCCCAATTTAACCTCATCTTTCCTCTCTTCTCTGTCCAGGTTTTGTTGCCAAAATTTCTACATTGATTCTGCCTTTTTAGTTACCTCTTTTTTCCTCTGTAAACCCTGGTATCTATTTTTTTCTAATTATTTTCAACTGAATTACTTGGCAAATCTCTTGTAGAGGAACCAAAATATTTGTGGGTTGTCTGGAAAAAAAAGTTTTTACAGAAGTAAAACCACATATGCTTGAATTTTGCATAAGGGGAACTATAGGGCAGGGAAAGGTTGTGGTTTGGTAGGAATATCACTGTCATTCTCAACAAGCCAAGGTCATCTGTTCTTTAAAGGAGTTCCCACTTTATTTACGTGGGAAGTTATCCAGGGAACAGCAAGTTTCTGGCAGGACTTTGCTGGCCTCTTGCTTTCTAATTGGCTGTTGTAAGCAAAACAGCCCTCCAGAATCTCCCTGTGGAAGTGACACGTGAAGCTGTAGTTTGCAGGGAAAGAAAGAGTAAGCAAAGGGAGAAGATATCCTAATTCCTATTAGATGTTTAGAAATTGTTGATTTCAGTCCTTACAGCCAGTGCACATGACCACAGATAAAGTACAGCTCTGGAATATGTACATTTTCCATAAGCCAGTCTATAAAACAGAAGTACGTGAAAGTCTCTCCACAACCTTTTGACTTCCTGTAGCCTGAGCACTTGCATTAGTGGCGGGGCTTCGTCCTCTCTGTGGTGTCCCCAGCACTCTATAAACCAGCAGCTGGTCTGCTGTGTATTTCAGGCCATAATTCTTTACACAGTCTTTGGCTCCCACGGCCAAATCTGGGCTAGCTGCTTAAAGACAAACGTTTGGGATGTTAAACTGAGAGACTTCACAACATGCAGATTAATTGTAAAAATGGTATGAGTGTGAATTATTTTAGGTTTGGAATTTGGGCAGAGGTTAAGAACTGAGATACTGAGGTTTTGTCACCTAAATGCCTGGGTTTCTCATTTCATTGATTTCTAGCTTTGTGACCAGGACAGGTTTGGGTTTGTTTGATTGGGTTTTTTTCTCATTAAGGATCTATTTTATCTTCTACAAAATGGGCATAATAATAGCAACTACCTCGTGGATTTCATGAAGTTTAAAGGATATGGCTATTGCAAAGCTTTTAAAAATAGTGCCTGGTAATAACAAACCCTCAGAGAATGTAAGACGCTATTGAGTTTGTGGTGCTCATTGCCTCTGCTGACATTGTTATTTTTTTCCAGATAATTTAGATCATATTCTGTATGAAAAGAATATAAGATATGAACTCTGGTGGAGGAATTAGTTGAGAAATTACTCAGGTGAAACCTATAAGGAGTAAGAGAATTAGGATAGGACAAGGAAGAAAGTAGACAAAGATGTGCTTTTATTTGAGGTCTAACCTAAGTCTGATCACATAAGTTTTATAGTCTCAAGTGCACCAAAATTTGTCCTACTTTGGAACAAATGCATTATCATATCCCCTAAAGCAGTTACTCATTGGTTTCAGGCTGCCCCTAGTGGAGACACCGTCATTCCCAGCAATTTCCAGGGGGAAAATGGCCTTGGAAAGGTGTCTGATGAATTAGGAAAAATGGTAATTACCTAGGAACTAGCACCATGATTTTGTGGGTGGAACTTATTTACACAAACATTGTTGTTGAAATGGTATCGTGTGTGCCAGAGACCAGTGCATCAAAATTACCCAGAAAGATCTGAAGGAAGAACCTTTTCAGACTTGCATTAGGATCCTTGGATGAAGATTAAAGGTGTTCAGTCTGGATTTTCACTGATATTTAGAGTTTTCAAATTCTTTAGTCACCCGAACAGCTTACTGAACTGAAATTAGCAAATGACTTTCTAAATTGGTGAGGCGCCTGGAGTGATTTATTTGCTTGTATTCCCTTGCTTCTTGTTGCTGATGCTCTGAAATCATGCAGAGTGAGTTTCTGCAAGGTGTTGCATGCATCGTGGTTCTCAGTGTTTGAAACCTGTGATTTTGAGGCCCGAGGCTGTTTTCCCTTGTTTTGTTTGCTCTCTTTCAGCGATGAGAAAAATTGGATTGTGAGATCAGAATGGGCCACAATTCTTAAAATGATTGGACTACAAAATTTAAGTTTCTACTCTCCTTCCTACTTACTACTGTGATACCAATTTCCCCCTCCAGTTTTATACATCATTCACTGAAGGATGTGCTTTCATTTTGCAACACAGTAACTCACATTTTCCCATAATCTTCTTCCCTCTGTTGCTTAGAGCTGAGGTAGAAAAAATGTTTCCCATGCCCTCTGAATTTTTGACAAAGTTGACAAAAACTCTATGATTAGTGCTTGAGTTGGCAATTAGTGCGCTCTTACTAAGAGCAGTGAAAGTTTGGATTCTTGAGTTTTGACTTGATGGGAGCTTTTGAGCAGATGACCACCTTCTCTTTCATGTGGCTTGTCCACTTTGCAGGCTTTTCCTCTGGGTGTGTTTAAGTCTCAGGCTCCCCCTCATTCCTGCCCATTGTGTTTTAACCGCTGCTTTCTATTGCCTACTATTCACAGTATGCCGAGTAATTTCAGCATGAGCCCAAAGAGTGATAAGAAAGGGAAATCAAATAAGATAGGTGAAAGAATGCTTCAGTGTCTTCTTGAGCAATTATAAGAGTTGCTTTGAAATCCTGGTGTGTTGCAATACCCAATTCATCAACTTTTCCCTTCATTGGTGTGTGTTTTCAAAAGTAGGCATTAGCAAAAATAGACAAACATAGTTGTATCAAATGAGTAGGTTTCTGCACAATAAATTAAGCAACCAACAGAAAGAAGTGTCAGTCTTAATAATGGGAGAAAATGTTTTTAAATTATTCATCTGATATGGGGTTAAGGTCCAAAATATATAAAAAATTCAAGCAATTCAGTAGCAAGAAAAAAAAAGAAAATAAATGATCTTTTACAGCACAGGCAGATGCATGGATAGACATTTCTCAGAGGAAGATATAGCAAATGGGAAAAGGATCTCAGGATATGGGAAGGTGAGGGGATATCAAGAGGAAGGAGTAGTAAAAGTGATTAAGATGTGATATGTATACACACCAGTTCTGCAAGATGAGTGCAATTATTGTGTATCACAAAGAAATACTAATAAAAAGAAACTAAAAAAAAAATTCAACACCACTAATTGTTATGGGAAATGTAAATCAAAATGACAGTGTCCTCTCACTTTTTACTTGTTAGAATAGCTATTATCCTAAAGATAAAGAGATGACTATTAGTGAGGATGTGTAGAAAAAGGAACTCTTGTACATGTTGCTGGAAATGTAACTTGGTACAGCTATGGGAAGCTGTGTGGAGGGTCTTCAAAAATTAAGATGATAATCACCTTCTGGTCAAACAGACCCACCTCTGGATATATATTCAAAGGAGATGAAATGATTATGTCAGAGAGATTACACACATTTCCATGTTTGTTGTAGTCTAATTCATAATAGCATATATAAAGATAACCTCAGTGGTCACTGACAGATGAATGGATAAAGAAAATACAACACATACACACACACACACACACACACACACACACACACACAGAGCCTTTGAAATCTTATTTAGCTACAAAAATAGGAAGAATGTCATCATTTGTGACAGTATGGATAAAACTGGAGGACATTAAACTAAGTAAAATAAGTCATATGTAGAAATATAAACACCGATCTTGCATGTGGAATCTAAAAATGTGGAAATCACAGAAACAAAATAGAATGGTGGCTACCAGGGTTTAGGGTAGGGGTTTGGGACATGGGAGATTTTGAAACAATAACATTTGAAAAATTGATTACTAATGCTCTGTTAGCCTTTGGAGAATTAATAATTCCTATCTTAAGTACTTCCTTATTGCTGAAACAAAATATCTGACATCTACAAGTTCAAGAAAGAAAGGTTTATTTTAGCTCACAGCTTGTAGAGACTGCAGTCCATAGTCAGCTGGCTCCAAGACAGGCCAGCATGGCAGAGGGGAATTGCAGAGAAGAAATAGTCCAGGGCAGAGCAACAGGAGACAGCAAAGCAGCAGCAGCACCAGCC